>MDKI01109383.1:0-27183 GCA_005239505.1 Nicotiana paniculata
CCAAAAATTGGACGCTATACATTAACGGCACAGTTACCGTTAATGTATAGCGCCCAATTTTTGAACGTTATTCATAGCATGGTTACTATTTTTTCCACTTATTTTTGTTGTTTGTGTCAAAAAATACATCATTTTGGTTCCGGACTCTTCAAAACCATGTGTACTGACTCTATTAAGCTATTTTGGCTAGAACAATATCTAGTTTTCGTACTGACTCTTTAATTACAATGACTACTGACTCTTTAATCCCAATGACTAACCCTCATTAGTAAAATTTAAAAAAAAAGTCATATCCAAAATCTATATCAAGACCATTTTCAAACCCTCCCCCCTCCCCCCCCGCGTAATTCACATAGTCAAATATATTTTTCACGCCATCTTGAGTTAATAAGACGATTAACACCTCCCAGCAATTAGTGTGTCCTTTTCCAATCATGATCCTTCTGATCTACCTTAATTGTTTTTTTTAGTTGTTTTCGTACGGAATTCACCTTTTAACATTAATTAATAATGAAATCAATTATATTAATCTTAATTTGTTTATTGAAAATACAATAAATACTCATAGGCTCTTTACTCCAAGAGCAACTTTGAAAAAAAGAAATTAATTCTTTCTTGATATTTGAAAAATCAAATATTGTGATACACAAAAAAAGCCGAAAAATCAATTAAATTGGGCCGAAGGGAGGACTTAGTAGTAACATATATAGTGTATTTACTACTTGTATGGGTCAAAATAAGATTGAGGATCGAGTCGTGCAGAAAAGAATGTTAAGAGCGACTCGCAAACCATTACGAGTGACCTGGTCATGGTCGACCAGTAATCGCATGAACCGAACAGCCCAACGACCGGTCGTGGTCGAGGTCGAGTAATATAACTAGGAATAACGACTAGTTTTGTACTGGTATCTTTAGAGGGAATATTCCGCTGAATATTCTATCTAATTGTACTTTAGGGCTCTTTGGTAATATCTCATATAAATGTAAGAAGAGATGAGGGAAAATGACATGTAATATTCTCTATGAGAAGAACACTTGTAAAAAGATAAGCTCTCACGAAAGATACAAAGAACTACTTTTGAAGAGATTCAACCTTTTGCAAGTTATCTATTGTCATTTCCATCAGATCCAAGAAAGTGCACAATATTCTCTCATACTCTTGTCATTTTTCATTGTTAGAGAAAGGAATCCTTCATCCCATTCAATATTAGGTGAATCTTTCTCCTTATTTACATTTATTTCCATTTAATGTTATTTATTGCTTGGTGTTTCTTGTGTACTAACGCATCTAGACACATTTATTGGCAAAGCTTAATTCTGCCATATTACTATTTACATTATTCATTTAATATCTGGAATTATTAGCTTTAACTAGGATTGACTCTTCTTAATAACCGATTAATTAGTTTAACCAAGGGTTTATTTTTTGGTCAAACAATTTGGCGCCGTCTGTGGGGATCGACGGCTAGCCCTGGCCTTGGTCGTAGCTTCACGAAAGCTTAGACCTTATTTCCAGTGCCACCCATCACAGTGGTCGTGACCTATCCTCTAAGGAGTATCCTACACAAACTCGAGTTGTCGGGTAGGTTGGCCAAATGGTCCATAGAATTAAGCGAGCACGATATAACCTATTAGCCGCGAACGACGATAAAGTCGCAAGTGATTGCCGACTTCGTCGCGGACTTCAGTGCAAAAATAATGCCCGAAGTCGAAAAGGAAGCCGCCAGTACTTTCCCCAAAATGCACAACCTATGGATTCTGTATACCGATGGCGCCTCTAACGCGTCAGGATCTGGACTGGGACTTGTGCTCGAGGTCCCAACAGGCAAAATAACTCGACAGTCTATAAGGTGCCCTGATATGACTAACAATGAGGTCGAGTATGAGGCCGTGCTTGCAGGGTTAAAATTAGCACTCAAGTACGGAGCACGACGAGTAGTCCCACTATGCCACTCAAAACTCGTCCTCAATCAAGCCACGGGTACTTTCCAAATCAAGGAACAAAGGCTACAGAAATACCAGGCCGAGATCTGCAAATTTTTACCCGAGTTCGACGAATGTCAGCTCGACCAAATACCTCGAGCGCAAAACATCGAAGCAGATGGCCTCGCCAAATGGCGGCGGCCACTAAAAGCATAACTGGAGAAGGAAACGTGGTCACTCTCCTCCATCGTCGATCGATAAAATCGAGGTACTCACTATAAACCTACTTTTGGGACTGGCGCAATCATATTGTCACATATCTGCAGGACGACGTGCTTCCAAACGACAAAAAAGAAGCCAAAAAGCTTCGAATGCAGGCGGCCAGGTATAGCATCATCAACGACGACCTATACAAAAGAACGTATGGTGGCCCCTAGCAAAATGCTTAGGACCAAACCAGACACGGCGCATCCTAGAAGAAGTCCACGAGGTCATTGCGGAGCTCATACCGGCAACAGAGGCCTAGACGGATGCCTCATACGAGCAGGATACTACTGACCCACAATGAAAAAAGAGGCTACCGACTTCGTTAACAAATGCGAATCGTGCCAAAGATACACCCCCATGATCCACCAAGCGGGCGAACACCTCCAGTCGGGCACCTTGCCCTGACCCTTCATCAAATAGAAAATGAACATTATCGGCCCTCTCCCAACAGGACGAGATAACGTACGATTCCTTTTAAATTTAAATTATTGGTGTTACTAACTATAGGCTGCCTATAAGCTTAATAAAAATTATGCACCTTGGTAACTTTTTATTTAAAAAAGAACAGCTGTAGTTATACTGTCCTAACATTTGAAAATGAATTCTTTAATTCCCTTATCTATAATGGCCACCACTCCATCAATGGGATTAGTTTACTTTAAACTCCGTGGAACTTGGAGGCGTGATGTTATGATTGTTTATGCAAATTACTACTCCCTCCCAATCAAATTATATGTTGTGTTTTTATCTTATACGCTCCTTATAATAATAATAACTACGGTATTTTTAATTATTTTATCCTTATTATATTTTATTGATATTTAAACAATTATAGTACTACCTCTTAGTTGAGGTGTTTGTAGACTTCAAGACCACAATTATTATTAAGGAAATTTTTTTATTTATTTTATCTTGAACTTTTAAAATAATAAATAATTTAAGATAACTATCTCAAATGATTTGAGACGAAAGAAGTAATAGTTGTAACACTTATGATAACGATAAACAACTACTAGCACGTTAGATGAATACATTGTTTGACTTTCTGGCTTAACTAAATATATAGATTACGATAATCCTAGAAGGTGAAACCCATGTAATTACTAGCTGATCATGACGTACTCGGAGTAACAAATTAAGGTCAACACAAATGCATACGGCTTATTTTCAGTTGCGGACGCACGTGATGGCAAGCGGGTTCAACTGAAGTCGCTTCACCAAAAAATAATATTGTATATATGTATAAATTCCAATTAAAACAACATAAATTTTGTATAAATATTTTATTTGAACCCACTTGACAACTACTATTTTACGTCTAAAGTTTTGTAGTTCTAAGATTGAACCCGCTTGCACAAAATTCTGGGTCCGCCACTGCTTATTTTAATATATTAATCTGTAAATAAATAAGTTTGAATAGAAGCAACAATATATTATCGTATATAAGTTATATATACGGCCAACAATAACATACCCAATATTATCCCACACCATGAGATCTGAGGAGGGTAGTGTGTACGCACAATAACGGAGCCAGGAGTTTTAATAAGGGGAGTCTAAATATAAACAAGTAAACACGTGAGGAAATCAAGTGGAATCAACATATATAAAATATACGTAAGAATAAAATTAACCTATCTGCCTAGCATAATTTTCCGTCGATATGTATGCAAACATTACCCCTACTTTGTGAGGATAGAAAAGTTATTTCCGATAGATCCTCGGGTCAAAAAAATATAAGCACCACATTATATATACAGCCACTTTAATCAATTTTTATACCATCAAGTTATTTTTACCTATCATAGCACGCAATGATAAGAAAAGTGAAAGGGGTTATTTTGGTAATTTTGGATGTTGATTCTTGGTAGTCACATCTGTCACAGATGGGAGAAGAACTACTTGTGCAGACCTCAAGCAGACAAATCCATAAAGGCAATGATGAGAGAGAACAAAAACAATGGAATTCTTTAAGGTTTCTTTTTTTTTTTTTTTTTTATAGACAATGTAATAAAAGGCCAAAGATCACTTTTGTCCTGCGGCATAAATTATTTATGTTCGTTAATTGTAAAAATATATAAAATTTGTATAGTTTTATATATAACATATAGAAATATATATATACATATACAACAAAATATAATATTTTTTTGTTATTTTGAAACTGATTATATAGTGTAATTTTTCCAAAATAATATGAAAAGAATAATGAAGAAGCACAAGGAGAAACAAAGCACCAGCTGGAGTCAATGGGAGCAGCTTAACAGAAGGTTAAAAACTTTGCTTTGGTATTTTCACTGAGACCAAAACTGAACAAAATTGTACCACAAGCAATACTCATATCATATGCAAACATAATAAGGAGATATTCAATGGGGAGAGTATTTCCATATTCCTACAAGAAAAACAAAGTGCACAAAACCAAAAGAATACAGACTTCTGATGCAAATATGGAATTCATTCTTCTCTTCTACTATACTACTGCTACTACTACCCTTGCACTAGTTGGTCCCCTCACCCCCCCCCCCCAAAACCACCCCCCAATTCACCCCTGGGTGGGTCCCTCAGGTCAATACTATATCAGTTGTTTGTATCTGCAACTAATTTTTCAGATTGCTTGTGAAAGTTTCAAAGCAATGTGTGTTACAACTACCACAAAAATAGAGGAGCTAAAATGGGATTAAAGATCATAACTTTTCTATAAATAAGCAAACCCCATTTAAGGAAAATTACTAAAAGACATATTTAAAGATTAAAAAAAAGGCAAAACAAGATAGTAAATGAGAGTGACAATATTTTTAACCTCTCCCATTTTCTTGATTTTGAAAATCAGCATCTGAAATTGCAGAAAAATCTGGTTGGCAAAAATCTTCATCTTCCGTTGGAGCTGGCATGTTAAGATCTATAAATCCATTTGGTAATTTAGCTGAATTTGAGTACTCCATTAAAAAACTATCACCAAGTTTTAATGAGGAAGAACCTGTAGTTGATGAACTCATAATAAGATGTGATCTTTTATGCCCACCTAATGCTTGACCTGACTGAAATAATTTCCCACAAAATGGACATTCATGCAATTTTTGATCCATAATATTCTTCACACTAACTAACTTCTTGGTAGGCTTTTGTTCTGACTCTTCAATAGAAGTTGAAGAAGAATTGTTGTAGTTGTTGTTCTTGATCTTGTGAATGGTTTTATGACTACCTAAAGCTTGAGAAGTTTTGAACATTTTGTGACAAATCCCACATTGGTATTTCTTCCCATGTTTTGGCCTTAATTTTGAGGGTTGTGAACTTTTCCAAACATCTTTTGAAAGCATCATTAAACACATAGCAATATCTTCTTCACTTGAACTATATGAAAACAAACTCAATGGTTCAAAATCAACTGATTTCTCCTTCATTTTTTCTTCACTTTTCTCCTCTGCTGCCATTGCTAAAACCATTTTTCGACTTCTTTTAGATCTTCTACAAGTTGGATTTTTTGTTGACTCAGTCTCACTTTCTCTATCTTGTACCACATAACCACCATCCAAAAATTCAGGATCTATCATTCTAAAGCTTCTCTTTGGATTTTCTCTCAACCCATAATTACCCAATAAATCATCATCTTTCCGTTCTAACACCTCCTCTTCTTCTTCTTCATTTTCTGATGAACAGAGTGACAGAGTTGATTGGCTACGGCCGCTGCCGGAATCTTGTTTTAACGGCGGAGTCTTAGGTGGAAGTGGCAAAGCCATTAAATGAGACCTCATGTGACCACCTAAAGCTTTGCCATTCAAGAACTTCCTTGAACATAACTTGCATTTATGCTTCTCCATACTTAAAAATAAGAAGAGATCAAAGATTAGCACTTTAATATGTAAACACCAATGAAAGAGGGAAAGGGAGAAAGTTGAGGGAGATAGGACGAGAAGTAGAGTGGGAGTGGGAACTTAAGCCTTTAAGAGGAGTAGGTAACAAGCATTCCTCAACCAAATAGAGAGGCACAAACTCTTGACTCCAAAATTACTTTAATAAAATTTTCATTTCTTTTTTGGATTTTAAGATAGCCTCTTTATAACAATATCTCTATATAACAATTATTTATTATAAAAATTAATTTTTTTTCAGATTCGAGTTATAATATATGTCATCTATAACAATATTTTACTATAGCATCCAAAAAATATCGGACAAAGATTATAATATTTTACTCCCAACGTTCCCGTTTACATGAACTTTTTTGGGTTTCGAGATCTAAATTATGTAAATTTTGAACAATATTTTAAAATATTTTGTTTGGCATGTTGACATGAGAAAATTACAACTTATAGTATTTTTTCGTATAGTTTATGAATATCAAAGTTTTTACTTTAAAATATTTTGTAATCTTATCCAATTTAACTTCAAAGATTAATCAAATTAATTCTCGAATATCGAAAGGTTCAGATAAAAAGAAATGTGATGAGTATTTATTAACCTCAAAGGTTGTGGTTGATGGTAAGTATCCTTCCGAGCCATGAGAAGGATATCACATTTAATTGAGGACACTTTATTCTTAAAGTGGAAATTTAATTTTTAGAGCGAATTTGAATTAGTCAGACATGTCCCGGATATCGAGTGGGAGAAGAAAAAGAATTTGTTTATTTCGTTTTAGATACCTTTTATTTAGTAAAGATAAATGAAAAGAAATTTTAACAATTTTGTGAATTGAATATTTCAAGGGACGGCAAATGGAGTAAATTAATAAAAATTAACAAAGCATGATCATAAGTGGATAAAGAGGAACAACTAACATGCACATGCTGCCTTCTCAGTAGAAACCTTTCCTCCATTTTTTTGTTTTTCTTCCGTTTATTATTTTTTCATTTATGTTTTTCTAGATTGAGTGTACTGTTTAATTACTTGTTTGTCCTTTGTTTTTGGTTGGTTATACCTTTTTGTACTACTGTTAATAATTATTACTCATGTAATATTAGTTGCAAAATTTAACCTTTTTCTAAAGATTTTGTTGCAAAATTTGCATGGGTCTTCTCACAATTGGCTTTTTCCACTTCCAGAAAAGGAACATATCATTACCTATTTTTCACCATTTTTTCAGATCTATCTTTTGTCAAATCAATACAATAAACTTTTTTTTCATATTCATATTCGTTTGATTGCGTATGTGTACAGATGTATTAAAAGAACCTAAGGAAAAATTGAATGATTAAAAGATTACAATATGAACCACGATATAATACATTATAATAAGTAACACAATTATGAGGCAAATCAGTCATTACAAGATTTCTGTGAGTTACTGATGATAAGATCCGAATACTTAACTAGCGTTTGGACATAGATTTGTCTGAAATTTAAAAAAAAGTCTAAAATTTTGTCGAAAAATAATTTTTGAAGTTGAGTTATGTTTGGACATGCATTTTATTTGAAAAAGCTGAAGGTTTGTGAGTGGAAAAAATATTTTACCCAAAAACTGTCCTACACCAATTTTCGAAAAAAAAATCAGTTTTTGAAATATTTCATAACCAAGCAATGTTTTTCAAAAAGTTTGAAACAAAATTACCATAATTTTATAGTCAAGCGAGAGTTTAGCTTTTTACATTCGGCATTTATCTCGCAAATCTACAATCACAACCAATGTTTTAAAAGGGGCGGTGTGAGGCGAGGCGTTTTACCTTTGACGAGGCGAGACGTAAGTCTGACACATGAGGCGTAAGTCCTACGGATCTTTAATTTTTATTAATTTCAAGAATTTTAAGATAGTATTAAATAAAATATAATTATAAAAATTACATTAAAATCATGAAATTATAAAAAATAATCTATTTAAAATATTTATAAATTATAATTCAACTATGAATAATACGAAAAATATGACATATATCATAATATGCAAAGTAGCTGCAACGTCGTTACAACTCAAACATCATAAGTAATGTATTCGATGCAAAATCTTATATGTATCTCTTAAGGAGTAATGAACCTCGAAAGAATTTCGATATTATAATTTTTTTTTTAAATGCTTCTTTTATTTAATATGCTTTTTATTTGAAAGACAGTTTATATAAAAATATAATTCACAATTTAAATATAGTTTTCTAATCATTTATTTTTATGTTTCAACTAGTTAATAAAGTGACACATAATTCACCATACTATACCATGATAACTAATTACTTATAAATAATTACTAGCTAATACTGAGCTATTAAAATAATAAATATTGTAACTCAAAAACATGAAAAAATAATTATAAAAAAATTATGAAATATTAAAGACATAACAAAAGTTAATAAAGAAATACTTTTAAATGAAATATTTATTTGAAATTTACTATCACAACAGTCTTAGTGGATAACGTGCAATAATTTTTATTTTAATTATAACATAAAATACTCTCAACTTAAGGATTTATGATTAAGAAAAAAGTAATTCTGAATAGTCAACGATTTATTAAGAAAATTTGAGAATTTACAATGTTAGTTACACACAATTGCATAAAGTTCTATTAGGCGAGCCCAGTACGCTAGGATTTGGGTGCGTTCGAGACATAAGCTCTGACGGTCAATGCATAAGTCTCACGAAACTAAACCCCACACATAAGCTCAGGGGCATTTTACGTGTGCTCCGCCTCAAAACGAGCCCCCGATAAGTCCCAATTCTACCTTTCAAAACAGAGACCACAACAACAATTTCGGGAACTTTATTTGGTTTTATAGAAATAAATAAACGGATGGTTTGTGTAATACTAGAAGTCAAATAAACTGTTGGGGTTTGTTGTAACCAAATCAGAGTCCACTAATAAGCTCTTTTGCTGCTGGGGGAAAAATGCTTGCCTGTCTTCTCTTCTTCTAGTTTTTTTACCTTGCTTTGTGTAGAATAAAAGCAAAAATGAAATTAAAACTAGTGTTTTAAAAGGCGAAGGCATGAAGCGAAATGTTTTACTTAACGTGGAACGAGGCGTAAGCACTGAGAAACGGACGTAAGCCCCATGAATTTTTAAAATTTATAAATTAATAAAATGGTTCATATAAAATATATTCAACGTTTAAGAAAATTATAAGGGATTACAAAACTCATAAAATAAAATATCTAGCATTTTTTCTATAAATAATAAAATAGTATCAAAGTTACTATGAGATAAAAATCAACCAATTTTCTTATCTTTCAAACGATTAAAACTCATAATATTTTTAAAAACATTGTATCAAACTTACAAAGTTTACCTCTCTTAAAGTTAATAATCAATTAAATTCATCAGAACTGATTTAAAATTTTACTCCTTATGAGTAAATATTAAATTACTTTCAAATAGAAAAAAAAGTTTATAATTTTGAGAGCCATAGAACTATGATATTAAAACCTATAGAAAGTGTCAAGTGAAGATGCAAGTTTGACTCTTCAAATGATGCTTACTCTCAGAATATTTTCAATTAGTAAATATGTAATACTATGACTAATTATTTTGAGTTACACGCAATCTTCATATTTTAGTATAAATAGATCTTTAATCATTTATTTGTTAAAGAATTTGAGGGTCAACAATGTTAATTATGTAATTAGACGCATAATTTGAATTAGGAACGGTTAGGCGAGGCCCAAAACGTTGAGTGTTAGGCGTATTTTTGACGCGCAATAAGGCGCTTGGGGCATAAGCTTCACAGAACTAAGCCCCGCATATGAACTTCATGGCGTTTTGATAGTGCCCATCCTGAGGCGAGCACCGAGTCGAATGCTAAGAAACTCTTTTAAAAGACTACTTAAAACAATATGAACTCAAATTTGTCCTTGTTGTTCTAATTAGCGGAATATTAAATAAAATAAGTGAGATTTTTAAAAAGTGATAAACAATTAGATAAATTAAAGACTTTTATGATTAAGAATATTAAATATATATCTTAAGGAGTGCACATAAATTTAAAAGAAAGATAATATGAACAGAAAGAGTATTTAAGGACTTAAAACCCGTTTGGATTAGCTTATTATAAATAGATAACAAGCTTGAAGTGCTGAAAAGTATTTTTAAGTGTCGAAACTAAATTTTTAAATAAGCATTTACGTGTTTGGATAGACGTGCTGAATTTGACTAAGCAATCGAAGTATTTGGTAGAAAAATACTGATAAATTGTTCTTTTATTAAAATAACGAAATATCCTTAAAAACTCTACAAAAGATTTAAACTAAAAAGTTTCTTTGTAAAGCAAAAGTTGAACAACGAATATGGAATGTTAAGAAAGTTAGAGAATTTATTTTGGAAAAAATATTTTGTGAATTAGAAAATATTATTAAGAATAAACTAGTAAAAATATTAGTCAAACTAAAAGTGGTTATAAGCAAAAAATCTATAAGTTGGTGCGACCAACTTATGACTTATGACTAAATTTAGCTTATAAGCACTCGGCTTATAAGCACTTTTGTTTATCCAACGCGCAGATAAACCAAAAGGTTTTTATATGCAAGATTGACCAACTTATAAGTTTAACCAAATATCCTTTTAGAGCTCGTTTGGTATGGCGGACAGACAAGGAATAATTAATTCTGGGAATAAATTTAAGAAGAGTTTATCCATTGTTAGATTGAAAAAATTACCATATACTTAATCCCGTGATTAATTACCCCGAAATTATAATATTTTATGTTTCCATAAAAAGATAAAATAATGAATCCCGAAATAACTAATTCTAATATAATTAATTCCGAAATAACATCTTTCCAACGGAACAATCCCTTAATTGGTGATGTAAGATTTAAGAGGCAAGAAAGAAAAGTAACATAGAAGTCTGCGGGTTTCCCATTGTATCATGTGTACGGTAATTAGCTGGAGATTTTAAGCTTCTAGTTTATAATTCGTGATACAAATAAATGCGCTTTATCTGTTAGTTTTATTTACTGTCCATTTGATAATCAAACAAGTTTATTTACTGTCCATCACATGTATGACATGGTTGATTTTGCTTTGTCCCAATAATACTTCTCAAAAAAAGGTGAAAATCAGAGGGCCGATTCACAATTACCAGATCATCTTTTTTCTCTTCCAATTTTATAAGGGAGGTCCATTGACCATAGTAGGATTAAAAGAATATTAGACACCACTTCTACCTGTGATTGATATACCAACTACCAAGTAATAGAATTAAAAAATATTAAGAAAATTTGGAGTAAGTTCTTACTGGTAAAAGAATAGTAAAATTTAGGTAGCTAAGTTATACTCATTAAGGGTTCTCAACACGGAAGTAAATTTGAGTTTGGGATTATATTATATTCCATATATTTTATTGAGTTTGAAATCTATTATTTATACCGAATTCGAATATGCATTGCATCAACCCTAGGGTGACCGGTGCTTTTCGTACATTGTCTTCCTTGAGTTTAACTTCGTTATAGTGTAAAAAATTGTAAATAATCGAGTCACTTTTAATATAATTATAAATAAATAGTTATGATAAATATTACTATTAATAACCTATTAACTTGGTATCATATTGTTTATCCTTAAAATCGGATAACAATTAAACTTATAAGTGATTTTAAGGACACGTGATTTCACCTAGTACCAATTGATAAATGCAATAATTAATAACATAAATTAACAGTAAAGTAAAGCAAAACAGTGTTGAAATGCAATTCAATTTTCGAGCTAGAACGCGCTCGAACTGGCTGAGAATAGAGTTAGAAAATATGAAGTAAACTGATGAACAAGAGAGTACAAGAGAGAAAGAATATTGTATTGCTTTGATATGCGAGAATAAGATGATTTACAAATGATTACAACCTTCTTTATATAGTAAAGGAATTCTACTTATGGTACAATTCTAATTACAGAAGGAAATCTCATGATTAGCTAAATAACTGTTCTTGATTTGATCAGTTTCGAGATTTTCTCCATGATCCTCGACCAGTCACGAATATCTCGCCTTTCCGTTATTATGCTGTCTTCGGTCTTGCTTGATGTTTATCTCGTTTGGTCTCGATCGCTACTGGTCTCGATCTCGACAGGTACCTCGAATCCCGAAATCGATACCTTATCCTAATGCCTCGATCTGATCTACTACGGGACCGATCCTTGATTCATCCCCCTGGTCTCAGTTAATCAATATAATCGGGTGGGACCGATTTTAACCGTATACAGATAGTCCCCTCATTTTTTGGAGTGTAATGACAAGAAACGAATTGAGTCTTCGATCTTTACCCCGATTTATCATGACGTCATCACAGTGATGTGAGCGACAGAGGTGACCGAAACTTTCCGTTGATTCAGTTCCCTAGGTTTTTAATGTGTGTCAGTTGACGGTCGGCCACTAGCGATTTTGAACTGTTGTCGTGAAACCCATAAATAGGCCTTCTTTCCATTATTTCAGACTTTACTTTCAATTTCTTCTGCTCTAATCTTCAAAACTATATGCATTTTTCAAGTTCTTCATCCGCAAATCTTTAAGTCTCACTGTTAATTTCTTCTTAAAACACCAAATCTTCTCATCTTCACCTTTCTTTAACCCAAAACTAAAGGGAGAAAACGTCAAAGACCGTGCCACAAAAAGAAGCTACTGCATCATCTCGGCCGGCCGACGAGAAAACACCGGTGGAACCACGCCCTGATAAATGCGTTCCCGGGGGTGCGTCGTTAGTTTTGACTTTAAGATTGAGAAAGTCTATGCGAGCCGGTATCGAGAAACATATGCTCGATATCTGAGAACTTCCTCAAGCAAGTGAAGAAAGACTGCAACTGGAAGGACAAAGAAGTGGTGATACCGGCCCCCGAAGAAGACATCACTACCCACGTGGAAGGATTTTTGAGTGTTTATACTTACCCTTTCACGCTGGGTCGAGGGGACCCAGTTATTATCGATTTCTACCGAAGGTACCAAGTTACCCTAGGACAAATTCACCCCTCCTTTTGGAGGATTGTTATTCTGCTCCGGTTCTTTGTGGGCAAGATCGACGAGCTCCCTTTCACACTCGACCACCTCATTAGGTTATACAGGCACTGATTCTACCGAGGTGGGCTAATAAATCTACAATGTCGGGCTACCAAGGCTCTTATTTCGAGCCTAGATGAGGACAAATATCAAGGATGGATGGGTCGGTTCGTCCGAGTGAGTACCTCGGACCTGATTCCGGTCGAGAGCATGTCGTTCCCCGAGAAGTGGAACATGAAACATAAGTACGACTTCATCATTAGTTTCTGTTTGTTATTTTTGCTTCATCAATTTTTCTTGTTAAAGTTCTTTTTCATGGTGTAGCCTGTTAAAGGGCCGGTGGAAGGCCAAAAACCATGGTAAGTCTCGTTCTCGTACTTGCTTATCCACTAAAATGTTTTGTGAGCTTATTCGGTTTCCCTTTATTTTGCAGGTCTTGGGAAAGACGCGACCACGATGCCCTTGTCTGACGACGCACAAACTTCAATCCCGGTCCCAAAGCCGGTAAAGGAGAAGAAGAGAAAAAGGACCTCGACCTTCGAGGGTCAGAACCTAAGAAGAGGGTGGCTCGTAAGCCAACACAAAGCGGCGTTCCTCTGTCTGCGGGGTCGGCCCAACTCATAAGGGAGGAAGAAGAAGAAGAAACAGAGAATGATTCCGGTCTAGTGGCTCGAGTACGGGCTAAAACTGAGGGTTAAAAGGCCACCAGATTGGTCGAAACTGAAAGTACGTTTCCTGTATCTGACCGGGCCTAAGAGAGGGATTCGATCGGAATCCCTGATCCAACTGGAGCCGAAGGTTCTACACCTCGGGGTGAGAAGGCGGCTGAAAAGGCTATGAAGTCCGGTCCCGAGACTCCTCGTGATGAAGAGACGCCACAAGAGATCCACTTGGGGCAATAGAAATCAGAGACTACCCGTCACTTCCTTCATTTTCCGAGGGGATGATTTGTGAGGCTCGGGCCATGAAGACTCCTTATGCAAAATAAGCCCACGGAGGGGAAGATCCCTTCCGTTGTTATATTGTCGGGGTCGAGGATGCCGTTGGCCTGAGCAATTTGGAGATATGGAGGAAAGATTCGGGTTGGACCTCCTCGAGTTTTAGACTGACCAATCAGTTCTCGGCCCCTGGCGTCTATCCTGGGATCAAACGAACAATCATTATCTCGATCTCGGAGGATGCACAAGTTATTGCTACCTCCGCAGAGGTGGCCGGTTATCTTCGGGGTCTGGTTACGGAGGAAGACCAAGCCCCGATGGACAAAGTGGGAGCTCCACGTCTCTTCAATGAGGCACAAAATTCCTTGAATTGGGTAAGCCTTAACTCCCTTTGCCTGTGTCATACTTGTGGTTTTTTCTCTTCTTGTCTAATTTCTTTTCTTCTATCTGTGAAGGCCTCGGTGCTTCATCATGAAGCATTTCTAGGTCTCGAGAAGAACTGAGCCGGTACGAGGCCTATATTCAAGGGCTTACCGAGGAGAAGAATGCCCTTAAACTTCTCAGTGGGCAGAAAGAGGAAGAAATAAAGGACCTCCGAGCTGAGCTAGCCGCGACTCAGAAAGAACAAAGCAAGATGACCGAGCGTTCGGGAGTGATGACTAACAATTCGATCTCATAGGTCCAGCAGAAGCTCAAGATAATCGAGCAGCTCCGTGGAGAGGTAGATGCGGTAAAGGCGGAAACCATAGCATGGAAGCAAACTATGGACAGTCTCGCCTCAGAGAAATAGGTTGCTTGAGCTCAGTTATCCTCGGTCGAAAACCAACTCTAGGGCTTGAAAGAGAAGAACTCGGCACAAGCCAAGAAAATTGAGGAGCTTCAGGATCGGTTGGTCACGAAACTTGCAAAGGCCAAATCTGAGGCTGAGACGGCCAGGGCCGATGCTGAGGCAATCATGGCCGTATACTGGTCTGACGCTGAAGCCGCTCAAGCTCGAGGAAAATAAGTTGCCGATGCTACCCAAATTCAATCATATTAGGTGGTCGAGCATGCCAAGTGCCAGTCTCTAAGGGAGACTCTCGAGGAGATCCATGCTCGAGGCTTCGATCTCACTGCCGAGATCAAGAGTTCTAAGGAGCTTGAAGTCGATGCCAAGGCATTGTCCTCTTCTTATGATGATGACGCCGGGAGCGTGAGTGATTCCGAGAGTGGAGGGGACCCCGATGGTGAAGAAGCTGCTCCTGGAGAAGATTAGGCACTTAGAATTTTTTTTCCTTGCATTTTTGTACATAACCTCGACCGAGCTATGTTTTCCTTTGTAAATAAATTTTGATATATATACAAAGATCCTTTATTTTTCCTTTCTGTCTCGTCCTTACTTCATTTTTGTTTCATTTATGCCTGGTGTAACAATAAAGTGTATCCCTAGGTTTAGGCCATTTTGACCGAAACCGAACTATTATGATTTATAGGAGGAGTAGGGTAACCCTTAGGTTTCGATTGAGTGAGGATGAACTCTCGAACTCAAAACAAAAGATGTCCCTTAGGCTTTTGTATCAGGTCGATATGGCCTTTGTAAAAGAATGGCTTTTTCCCATTTTCGGCTTGAAAAGTTATTGTTAGTTTATAAAAAATTTTATGTCTTAGCATGGAATAAGGAGTTTGTCCGAGAGTTCGAACAATTTTGTACCCATTAGGGTTTTCGAGGCTTGACTATCGAAGCCCTTTCTTTTGTAACGCCTTAGCACGAAATAAGGAATTTGTTCGATAGTTCGAACAATTTTGCACCATTAAGGTGTTCGAGGCACGATATTATCAAAGCCCTTTGTAATTTTGTCGAGGGTAGCCTTTTAAACCGGTTTAGGAAAGTAGTCGAAGGCCTGTTTTATTTTAGAATTCGGACGTCTCCGCACCGTGTTAATTCGGCCATAGCCTTTTATTTGGGACTTTCCTCTTAGGCTTATTTCCTGCTTCACTTTGAGCTTGCCTGAAGTGTCAGTCCCCGAGTGTGGTGGCCATGACCTGTAAAATTTAAGGGTTGCCTTTAAGGTCTTATATTCTCGAAATTTTGATAATTTAATCTCGTCTATTTTTCAGACGGTAGTCCCCGAGTGTGGGGTTAGTTGTTTGAACTTCAGTTGTGATCGGCCCTTAATCCTATTTACACGATAGATTGAGAGTACAAAATTGCAAAGTAAAATTTTCTAAGGCAAGAGATATTTGGCAAGGAAAAATACTTATCTTAATAGATGATTATACATGAGTATATGTTTGATGTCAGGGTTCGAGCAACCTATATGGGCACGACTCATTCGACCGTTTGGCCCTTACAAAATTTACCTACCGAGACCCTGTTGACACGAAGTACTTTCCTTGCAACAAAGTTGACATTCGAGAGTGATACCCCCGATATTCGAGGTTGATTGTAGAGAAGCCCTGGATACTGTTGAATTGCTCTAAGTTAGCACGAACAATGGTTGCCTCGTTAAAAACCTCGGCGGAAAAACCCATTTGGGACAAAAACCGGTCTAAGGAAAAAAGAGTGCAACACGTGCTTTCAAACCTAAAGACTTTGTGTTGAAGAATCCATTGTTGCCCTATATTAAACACCTGCAATTGGTTAATTTAAAATATAATTGAAAATGGAGAAGGTCGTATCTTAGCAGTAGTATTGTTTTAGGAGTGATACGTTCCAATTGTTTGGAAATTGTTCGCCGTTCATCGTGCCGAGTTTTTAGTATCCCTTTTCGATAATGTCGAGGAGATGATATGACCCCTCCCAATTTGGACCCAGTTTTTCTTCATTCAGGTTTCAAGTGTTGATGGTTACTTTTCTCAATACTAAGTCCCCGATTTTAAAGTGTCGAAGATTGGCTCTTCGCTTGTAATACCTTTCGATCCGCTGTTTCTGTGTGGCCAATCGAACGAGGGAGGCCTCTCGTCTTTCATCCAACAATTCTAGGCTCGTATTCATGGCCTCGTGATTAGATTCTTCTGTTGCATATCGAAATCTGAGGCTAGGCTCCTCCACCTCGACCGGGATAAGAGATTCGACATCATAAACTAAATAAAACGGCATTTTCCCCGTACTGGATTTTGATGTCGTGCTGTATGCCCAAAGAACCTCGGGCAATATCTATCTCAATTTTCCCTTAACATCGGTCAGTCTCTTCTTAGGATTTTGAATAATGATTTTGTTGGTCGATTCGGCTTGTCCGTTCCCGCTGGGATGATATGGCGTTGATAGAATCCTTTTAATCTTGTTATCCTCGAGAAATTTAGTCGCTTTGCTGCCGATGAATTGCTTCCCATTGTCGCATACAATCTCGGCAGGCATCCCGAATCGACATATAATGTGGTCCCAAATGAATTCTATGACTTCTTTTTCTTTGACTTTCTCAAAAGCCTGTGCTTCAACCCACTTAGAAAAATAATCAATCATAAATAAAATAAATTGTGCTTTCATGGGGTCGATGGTAGAGGGCCGACGATGTCCGTTCCCCATTTCCTGAACAACCACAGGGATAAGACCGAGTGGAGTTGCTCTCCAGGTTGGTGAATCATCGGTGCATACCTTTGACATTTGTCGCACTTTCGAACGAACTCTTTTGTATCCTTTTCCATATAGACCCAATAATATCCTGCTCTGATAACTTTTTCAACCAACGACTCGGCACCAGAATGATTTCCACAAGTTCCTTCATGAATCTCCCGTAGGACGTAGTCGGTTTCTCCTGGCCCCAAACATATCGGCAATGGTCCATCGAACATTCTCCTAAATAGTATTCCATCCTTAGCCAAGGTGAATCGTGTTGCCTTTGTGCGTAGAGCCTCACTCCTTCGGATCTGATGGTAGCTTCCCGTTCTTTAGGTATTCAATGTACTTATTTCTCCAATCTTAGGTAAGACTTGTAGAGTTTGTTTTGGCTTGGCCTTCTTCTATCACTGACCTCGAGAGTTTACGACAACCCCCGAGCTAAGTTCGTCATCTTCGCCCGATGACCCCAAATTTGCAAGGGCATCAACCTCGTTGTTTTATTCCCGAGGTACGTGTTGTAAGGTCCATTCTTTAAATCGATGTAGAATCACTTGTAGCTTGTCAAAATACCTCTGCATTCGGTCTTCTCAGACTTCGAAAGTTCTGTTGACTTGGTTTACCACAAGTAGGGAATCACACTTGGCCTCGATGACCTCTGCTCCCTAACTTTTATCCAACTCAAGACCCGGAATCATGGCCTCATACTCGGCCTCATTGTTAGTTAATTTCAAAGTTCTAATAGATTGTCTAGTTGTATTACCTGTGGGCGGCTTAAAAATGACGCCCAGCCCGGACCCTTTCACGTTCAAAATGCCGTCTATGAAGAGGGTCCACACCCCCGATGATGTACCTAATTTTAATAATAGTTCTTTTTCGACCTCGGGTACGAAGGCTGGCGTGAAATCGGCCACGGAGTCTTCCATGATCTGAGACTTGATGGTCGTTCGAGGTTGATACTTGATATCGTACCCGCTGATCTCGACGGCCCCTTTGGCCAATCGACCCGAGAGTTCGGGTTTGTGCAAAATATTGCGAAGGGGATTGGTAGTTACAACACAAATTGGGTGACATTAGAAGTATGGTTTTAATTTCCTAGAGGCGCTTATTAAAGCAAGTGCTAATTTTTCTAAGTGAGGGTATCGGGTATCGGCCTCACCTAAGGTCCGACTAACATAGTAAACGGGAATTGCGTACCTCGCTCTTCTCGAACTAGGACCCCACTTACCGCTATTTCCGATATTGCTAAGTATAAGTAGAGTTGCTCGTCCGCTTTCGAGGTGTGAAGCAGTGGTGGACTTGACATATATCGTTTCTTCTAAAGCTTGTTGACATTTCGGGGTCCATGCAAAATTTCTCTTCTTCTTAAGTAGTGAGAAGAACCGGTGACTTCTTGTTGATACCCAGTTTTTCCTTACAATATTTTTAATTTGCATATATACCTTCAAAATCATGCTTTCATAGCAAGTGGTATTTTTCTATAATTTTCCTATATTTTATTAATTTATTTTTAATTTATCCGGCATTTTATTTCCGATAATTAATTACAAAATTACATTACAAATGATTTCAAAAGCATTTCTTGATTTAATTTATTATTTAGGGTCCTACTAAGACCAAGTTATTTCACAATTAGCCAAATTGGCACTTTTTGGCTATAATTGCAATAACTTTACAATTATAGCCCAATCATATGTTTTATACTATTTTTATCCAGTATTTAATAATTTTGTATTTTTAAATACTAAGTAATCATTTTAAATTATTTTTCTAAGCATGAATTTCATTTTTTACAATTATCAGCTATTTTAGAAATTGTTTTAGCTAATCTAATTGGGTATTTAACAATTAGCCACCTTCATTTCAATTTTGGCCTGAAATTGGCCTGATCCCAACACAATTAAATAACCCAACAGACCCCCCAAGCCCAAACCTAAATCTACCCAGCTCAATCTGGGTTTAATCCTGACCGTTAATCAAAATTGATCAACGGTCCGTATGTCCCCCTTCCTAAAATAAACCTAAAGACTACCCTTCCCCCCTTCTCATTTCCCCCTCACCCTCCGTCGTCTCAACCCTCTCATCTCTCTCAAATCTCTCATCTCTTCGACTCTCTCTGCTAAACCTAGCCCCTTCTCCGGCCGTCGCCTTGCCGGAAAGCACGGTGACCACCCACAACCTCATGGCTCCCTCCTTAACGTGTGTCACTGCTCTTGAAGCCCTCAAGTGAACCAGAGGTGGTTCACTCACCTCCTATGATCTCATGCCATTTTTCCGGCCATCCGTGGCCGTCCGAGTAAGATCTTACCACTTTCTGGTTAAAACCAGTGACTTTTGAGTTTTTCTTCTCCTCTCTGGGTTCTCTCTTTGAAACCCTAACTTCTAAAACTCTCAATTCTTCTAGATCTGTAACAGATCTATACATGTTATGAGACATGTTTCCCTTAAAGATTTTCCTGTTTCTTAAACGATTATTCATTTTTCAAACTAGGGTTTCTAAATCCTTTTTCAAAACAGTTCTTTTTCTGATTTCTTAATATTATTTTATGATTTTTATCGTGTTTAAACATTATTTGAGCTTCTCCCTTTTTGTTTGAGTCAGTTTTATAGAAACCCCCAAATTTCTTGGTTTCAATATGTGATTCTGAGTTTATGCGCGATAATGTTTTTACCTGTTCTAGTATTACTACTTTGCTTTCATGAGTACTTTGTGATTTTTTGTGATTTTTGCTCTATACTTGCCATTAGGGTTTCTGACTCTTTGTTACTTCTGCCTAAATCATGTTTATTCTGCTAAATCCTTTAATTATTTGCTATGTTCTATGTGTATCCCTAATTTTGTGTGATTAGGGTTTCTGACTTTTGCCTAATGTATGTTCATTCTGCTTAAATCAGTGCTGTTTACCAATTTGAATCTTTGAATAATTGTGATTAGTACTGTTCTCTATTGATTCTGAGTATTTCCTTAAATATGTTATACTTTCCCTAATTGGTGCTAATTTCCTGTGATTTCAACCTCACTCGAGGGTTTCTTGTTGATTTCCATCATCCCCTGCCTTATTTTTTGTAGTTGATTATGCTGATTCTTATGACATTCCTTAATTAATATGTTATGTACCTAGCCTAAATACCTGCCCTATACTGTATTAGTTTGAAATATTTCCTTATGTGTTATATGTCAGCCATGCAGTATCTTACCTTATTTGTCACATGTCCATTACCGTTTGAAATTGACCACTTAATTGAAGGGAGTACTGACTTTGATTCTCTGAAATCTGATTCGTTTATTTACTTCTAACTACAGACTTTACCTTATTTGCTACTTGCTTTCAAACTATATATACTCTCCACTCTTCATTAACAAAGACACGAAATAATTGTTCAACTCTCTCTCACACAACTAAAAACTCTCTGCTCTCTCTCTTTTCTGTGCTAGTTACTACTATTCTAAGTTAGCCGGCTGCACGCCAAGGATAACTATTGTGCATCTCCTACTTCCCGTTTGTGTTACTGCTTTCTTCACTTCACCGGTATGTTCTAATTCAGATTTCAGTTCTCAAACCAACATGTTTCTACTATTGTTGCAATTCATTGTGTATCTAATTTGCTTTTACTTATTATTTTGTTGTTCAACATGTAACTAGGATCTTGGATTCCATCTAGCATGTCTTTGTGTACTCCAAATCTGTCTTTATGTGAATCTCCATGCTTATGTTTGATACATTAGATTAGAGCATCTTCTACTGTCTTAAACTGGTTGGTACTGCCATGTAGTTTCATCCTATACCCTGCTGATCCTCTGAACCCTTAGGATCTCTGATTGTTTATGCATGCTCTTACCTGTTACATGTGCAGTACTCTGCACCTATGTGTGCCTCAAACCCCCTTTCCCCTGTTGTGGTTGTTGGATCATTCTGGGTTCTTTGTGTGATGCTGACTTTGCCTTGGTTCTGAGATTGGTGTTCATGTTCTTTCAAATTGTTTGCACCAGTTAAACTTTTGTTATATTTCCAGTAAGTCTTTTTTTTCAAAACTGTTTTCTTATCCAAAGTTTTCAAACGATGAGCACTTCCACTATACTCTTAGACATTAGGTTCTGCCCCTCTTGTGTGAGCATTGCCTTGGGACCCTTAAGCTCCCTATAAACTTTGACACACAAGAGCTGGCATTTCCATACTGCACTTACTCCATATTGGCTATGAAATTTGGGTGTGAGCACTGTCTGGGATCCCTTGAGATCCTTAGGGAACTTTGACACACCTGGATCATGTGAAGGGTTGTGAACCAATGACATTTGAGAATCTGGAAACTTGGGCCTACAATGAAAGGCTCCCTATAGTTAACTTCTTCTTTTCCTTATGTAATTCATATTCAAAGGTTTGTAATAATTTCTAAAAATGATTCTGGGGTTGGATAGTGGAAATGGGTAGGGGATATGCATGCTATAATATAAGTATGGGTAGATATCATATTTTTCTAGGTTTATTTTTTATATGCGCACTAGTAACCATGTCTAGGAATCAAGTATGCCATGCATTTATATACCATGTCACTTAGGTTCATACATCTGCTTTTCTTTTAGCATGTCATCACTCCTTTCCTTCACTTAGAAATCCTGTTCATAGGATCAATAATAACAACAAAAACTGTTACCATTTGATTTTGTCCATGCATTCTGAAAAAATGTAGTCTAGATCATGCCTTAGAACAATGTGGTAACCAAAAACTTCAATCATGTCTCATCATACTATACACGTAGAGATCCTGTTCTAGGTAAACAACGATTAAAATCTGTCACCTATGTTATTCCTGAAACTGTGCATAATGCTGTGATTCTATGTGCATTTAGAGATCCTGTTTTAGCAACTGCATATGCATCACTCTGCATTAGAAATCATGGTATAGGATCGTACTCATTTAAATACACTTAGTCTAAATAAAGATGTATAAAACTACCCTCATGTTCTAACAAACATGTAATTAGTCTCTGAATGCTTGTAACACCTAGAACTGCACGTTATTAGGTATAACGACCTGAAATTGTCATCAATTCTGAATAATTGCTACACGCCTAGGCAAGTCTTAGGTAATCAGCCATAAAGGAATACAACCAGAACCGTCCTTTGTGATTAGTGTTCAACTATCAGCATGTTTAAAAACCATTAGGCGAAACTGATTAAGACATCCTCTCCGAGTTATGAACAAATTTGTCTTTGTGTTATCACTTATATACCATGCTTAGGATCTGAACCTGAATCTGGACCTTAACTGTGTATGAGTCATGCTGTTTATGTGTACTATGTGTGGAAGTATACTTGAGCCTTTTATTTTCTTTCCATGCTCCCCTTAATTGAAGTACTATATGTTTTATTATGTGTCGCCTTAGTAATTTTTACCTTTAAAACCTGAGGTTCTGCCTAGCACCTCCCTTGTAGGATAGAAGTCCTAAATTCCTCCGAGACTGATAGGAAGGGACGGGTAACAACATGTAATAGAGTTCATGACCAACACACGCTTTAATTACCTTCACGTGGTGGGAAAGAATAGAATATGGATATGATGACCGATGCGCTAATACCACGTGTATCCCCTCTTCGAGGAGTGTCATACCGGGTATTGCATTAATGTGATCCATATTATTATAAACCTAGGATACCCTTTATATGGTTAGATCGTAATCCTTTCAAAACTATTCTCAAGCATCTGCATGCTTAAGAATTAAATCCCCTCTTATTTGAGCCTTTATTTGTTTGTTTGCTAAGCCGTACAAATTCACAAAATCTGTTTGGCCGGGAACCACACTTGTGAATCCTGAGGGGTGCCTAACACCTTCTCCTTAGGATAATTTCAAGCCCTTACTATCTCTGGTTAACAACGTAGTTGTAAATGAACCCCTTTGGTGTCCTAACGCACCTTTAAAAATTGTTAGGTGGCGACTCTCAAAAACACAAACCCTTTTCCCAAAGGGAAAGAGTTGTCTCAACAGAATGTCATAAACCCGATCTCCGCGAGGAAAGAGGGGGCGCTACACTTCTATCTGAGGACCTCAAAATGAATCAACCTAGGGCGGCTATGCGCCTTGTTAACCTTGGCACGACCTTGAAATTATCCACGACCATGATATCTTCGATGGACTTGATATTATCGGAGTTGATATTGATCCCCCGATTTGATACCATGAAGTCGAGGAACTTGCTCGAGCCGACCCTGAATGCGCACTTCTTTAGGTTGAGCTTCATGTTGTACTTTCTTAGTATGTTGAAGGTCTCCCGCAAATGTTTCAAATGGTCCTCTGCTCGCAGGGACTTAACTAACATGTCATCAATATAAAGTTCCATTGGTATTCCTTAAGAAGGGAAATAAACTTAGAATGTGCGTAGACTATAAGGATTTAAACAAAGCATGCCCTAAGGATAGATATTACCAGTGAATCCTTGTGGGGTTGTGAGATCCCCTCTTCTTACTCGTCATTGAAAGACAAGGTCCCCTCCGGCACATAGCCCCGAGTTTGCTTTTCCCTAGTGATCGACACCTTGGTGATCTTGAATATGGGTTCCCGTGGGATATCAACCGCACCTACGATCATGTGAATCACAAATTGTGGTTCTTCATGTTCATTTTTCCGGTTTTCATCCCTGTCTTTGAAGTGGTTTAGCTCGGTCACTCAAAAATTCTTGAAGGTGGACCTTGTTGAATAAGTGGGATACCTTCTCCCTTAGCTAGTCCTCCGTTCTATGACCATGAGTACCATGGTACTTGCATATTTGATTGGGGTTCCTCTGGGCTGGATCGGTATGTAGGGGTTGAGGACACATAGTATCTTTGATCGCCCAACGGCTGATACAATAGCTGATGCATCGACACTGAAGTTGTATTATGATAGTCATGGTGCCTCTGTGGGCTCGACATATTTTTCAAAACCGCTATAAGCCCTCGGGAGCTCTGTACCCGATCATTCCTTCGATCACTTCGAACAGGGTTACATCCAGGACCACTGTTTCTCCGATATCCATTGTAGGGTTAATATCGATCTTTGTTCAATCGGGATTCTCTATCGATATCCCTTTGAATTTTGCCGATGGGCCTATTTAGATAAACGGAACTAGAAGGAGTTCCCAACAAATCATCCTTGACCCTAATTTTTGACTGGTACCGATTATGCACATCGACCCGGGTCACATCTGGATACTCAATTAAATTCCGCTTTAGCTGCCATGAGGCCACCGAACTCCGTATGTTCGGACCTTGAGTAAAAACTTGGACAGCCCAATCATCTGCGACCGGGGGTAGGTCCATACTTTCCATCTGGAACCGAGATACAAAATCCCTCAACATTTCGTTGTTCTTATGTTTCACTTTGAAGAGGTCCGACTTCCTAGTCTCGACCTTTATTGCTCCGGCGTGTGCTTTGACGAAGGAATCTGTGAGCATGGAGAAGGAATCAATGGAATTTGGCGGCAAAGTGTGGTACCATATCATCGCCCCATTCAATAAGGTTTCTCCAAACTTCTTCAGCAGGACGGACTCAATCTCGTCATCTTCCAAATCATTCCCCTTTATTGCTCATGTATAAGAAGTGACATGCTCATTAGGGTCAGTGGTCTCATTATACTTGGGAATTTCTGGCGTGCTAAATTTATTTGGGATGGGCTTAGGAGCCGCACTTGGGGGGAAAGGCTTCTTCACGAACTTCACCGAAATCCAAACCCTTCAGAATCGAAGGTGCCTCCGGTATTTGGTCAACTCGAGAGTTATACATTTCTACCTTTTTGTCATTTTCTTCAATCTTTTTGTCCCCCGATTTAATTCGCTTTGTGATATCTTCGAGCATCTTCATAATGGCGGGGTCAGTCCCCGATTCATTCTCATTTTGCCTCTCTGGTATTGGTTTGGCCCTATGAACAGCTTCTAGTGAGGGTTCGGGTTCGACCCCAACCGGTGCGTGGTTCTGATTTTGTAGTTGCGCTATTGAAGCTTGTTGAGCCTGTAACATTTCAAATATCAGTTGAAGGATGACTCCACCGTCCTCGCCTCTCTGCATACCTCGATTTCCTGATCAAACTTCCGTGCGGAAGCTATGCTCGGGGTCGACGCCCAAATTTGCATTTAGGGCGACATGTGAACTGACTTCTATTGGATTTGCAACCGGTACTCCCTTGAGGCCATACTGAGGCACTTCGATCCGTGGGGCGACTATATTGTCGTTTTCTCCATGAAAACCAAGGTCGTTGTTGGCGTGCGTGGGTGCTGCTTGTGAGTTCGACATGCTAATCCTGAAATCAAAAACACTTACGAGAACAAGCGTAAAATAATGTGTGTTATGAGAATTAATACCAGGCAATCACTATTATCCTTAGCCCCAAGGTAGGCGCCAAATGTTCACTCTTAAAATCATATAACAATTAAACTTATAAGTGATTTAAAAGACACGTGATTTCACCTAGTACCAATTGATAAATGCATAGATTAATAACATAAATTAACAGTAAAGTAAAGCAAACCAGTGTTGAAATGCAATTCAGCCCTCGAGCTAGAACGCCCTCGAACTGGCTGAGAATATAGTTGGGAAATATGAAGTAAACTGATGAACAAGAGAGTACAAGAGAGAAACAATATTGTATTGCTTTGATATGAAAGAATAAGATGGTTTACAAATGATTAGAACCCCCTTTATATAGTAGAGGAATTCTGCTTATGGTACAATTCTAATTACAGAAGAAAATCTCATATTTATCTAAATAACTGCTCTTGATTTTATTCGTTCCGGAATTTCCGCCATGATCCTCAACCAGTCACAGATATCTCGCCTTTCCGTTATTATGCTATCTTTGGTCTTGCTTGATTTCGTTTGGTCTCGATCACTACTGGTTTCGATCTCAACATGTAACTCGAATCCCGAACTCGGTACCTTATCCTTATGCCTCGGTCTGATCTACAACGGGGCCGATCCTCGATCCATCCTCCGGTCTCGATTAATCAGTAAAATCGGGTAGGGCCAGTTTTAGCCGTATATATATATATATATATATGAGTCCGGAACCCAATTGTGGCTAAATTGGACAAAGAGAACGAAAATAAGTCAAAAAAAAAAAAGAGTACCAAAATATGTATAATGCCACATTATATGGCGCTATACATTACCGGTAACTGTGCTAGTGCCGTTAATGTATAGCACCACATAGTGTGACGTTATATACTTTTTTTCTGACAGACGGGTATAAAGCCACTATACCCGGCGCTATACATTGAAAGCAGTACAAGGCTGCCTGGCCCACTGGTTGAAAGGTAGATGTGAAGTGAGTTTTGTCCTTGAGGTACAAGATTCAAACCCCTACACCAACATTTTTTATATTTTCCTATTTCCTTTTTATTTTTTGTTTCTTTTCATTATTTGGTTTAAGTGTTTAGATATAAATACTTTAATAGAGAGCCAGTTATTATTTCTTTAAAAAATAACTAATACTTTTAATAGTTGTTATATTGTGTTATACGTAAAACAATTTTTTTTCCCTTTTATTTTCAAATTAGAATTATAAATTTTATTTTCAAATGAAAGAAAATAATTAATGGAAACTCATCAATACATTTAGCTTCTAATATTTCTTTCTTATTGCTTCAA
>ML331736.1:0-13881 GCA_005239505.1 Nicotiana paniculata
ATATATATATATATATATATATATATATATAAATCACTCTTAGTATATGGTTCTCTTTCCAGCTTCTTAACAATTTTGATGTATTAATCTATAAATTCCTAGGAGATACCGGTTAAAGCTAAGCCCAACAAATTATCACAAGGGTGATCAAATGGGTATATATATTTAACTGTGGCCAGGGTGAAGTTAAAGAAAAAATTATTAAGAAAAGATTTCACTTCTTTAAAAAGCTAGAAAGAAGAGATGAACAGAGGTAGATAAAAAAAAAAGATAATAATTCTCAGTTCATAATTTTTGATAACCAACATAATAACATGTCTACAGATTTTTGAGAGAGAGTACCGAGTAGGATTTTACAACATAAGACTTACACAAAATATTTTTCCACATAATTTTACCTTATTTACCGTCGGTAATTTTTACGAGCATTTTTCTACATACATCTTATTATTTTATCGTTTATCGTTTATTTTATTTGAGGAACGAGGCTATTTTAAACAAACACATAAAATTATAAAAATATTAAATTTGACACCAATAATTATTAATGATAGTTTGGTTCTACTGAGCCTCAAATATTGAGCATGGAACCCATACTTAATTGTACAGAATATATATATATATATATATTGTTAAGGTACAATGAAGGTTCCGGACTCAAAAATATAAAATTGTGAAATAAATTTGTCTGTTAATATCCGAACTTATATATTTGTGTTTCCATGCTGTTTTGTGTTTTATTTGTGATTAAAATGTATTTGTTGTTTATATTTAGTTTATTTTATTTTTTATCGTAGTAAAATGTAGAGCCTGTTAGCGTAGTAAAATGTAGAACCTTTTAGCGTAGAATCCTTTTAGTTTAAGTATCTTATACTGGTAGTTGAATATATATATATATATATATATATATATATATACACACACACACACACTATGTACAATTAAGTTATTAAAAATTATGAATTTAAATTATAAAACAGACACACAAAATTATAAAATATTGAATTTGACACACATAATTATTAATGATAGTTTTGTGCTACTGGGCCTCAAATATCGAGCCTAGAACCCATAGGTATATATATATATATATATAAAATAACACTCAACTTCCCCACTTCCCCACTTCACTCATGCCTTACCCCTACCTCTCGCCTATCCCCCACATCACACACCCATGATCTTCCCCATATCTCCACTTTTCATCTCCATGAATATTTGGTTAGGGACATAGGATTTTTATATAAATACTAAGAGCAAATATTGAAAAAAACAAAAGAATGGAGAAGAAATCAAAAGCAAAACGAAAGACAAAATGATAAGAATAGAAAGAGAGAAGGAGAGGAACGAAAAACAAAAAAGAGAACAACAAAAATTCCTAAAGCCAAGAAGTGCAGATCCCTTCCCACCTTCTGACTTCTTTTTTTTTTTTTTTTTTTTTTTTTTTTNCCGCTGTAGTGGAGTCACGTTGGAGTTCCGTTCGTCGAATTTGTCGCCGTCGTTGGAGTCTCGGTCGTGGTTATGTGTTTGATTCATTGGTCATCGGCTCTACGTCGGTGCTTTTCTCTGTTTCTATACCGCTTTCTCTGGAGATAATTTAATCAAAAGGTCCATTTGTTTTTATTACTTTTATATTAGTTAATTTCATGCTCTACTCTCATCTTGTTGAATGTTTTATGACTGTGATATCATTCCATTTCCTAGTTCCCCAATTGATTTTTTCTGTTTCAGTGTTGTTGAAATCATGGAGATTTCGTACATGTTTTTCTTTTGCAATCAAAAACTCATAATTATAAAATTATGTGGTTTGTTAGATAAAGTTAAGAAAAATTTGTTAAATGTTTAAACATATCTCTATTAGTGTCTTGACATGATGTCACGATCCAAAATTCATACGTGATGGTTTCGGACATCAATGTCAGGCAAGCCGAACCATTAATTAATTTAAATAACTCCCAGTTTTAACAATTATGAAAAATATTTCCTTTAACTTTATTTCATATTAACTAAATAAAATCCTGTTAGTTAAAAATAATGGTTTGAATACTACACTTTAAAAAATATAACTCAACACATCCCAGAACTCGGTGTCACAAGTACATGAGCAATTTCTAAGAATTTATACAACTATTACAAAGCCTGTCCGAAGTACAAATTGGACGAGGAAATTTAAAATACAAATGTAATAAATACAGTACGAGAGAGAGACTCTGTCAGCTGCAAATCGCCTCCGGTTGATGCAGCTCGCCTAAATCTCCGAATCCTCCACATTGCTATGAAAGTACTTGTGCAATAAAATGCACAACAAGTGTAGCATGAGTACGAAAATAACGTGTACTCAGTAAGTCGTCTGCCTAATCTCAGAGAGGTAGTGACGAGAGGTCGAATTAGACACTCACTATGGGCCAGCAAATTAATTAACAGTATAAGATGAACACGATAGGCATGTAAAGGTAGTAAAGCGGCATATATAGAAGGCACTGAAATCCAAGTAAGTGATGGAAATAAACAAACAGTCACCACTTTCTCATCATTTTCCAAAATATATTAAATAAGAAATTTCCTCTTTGTTTTCCTCCAAATATCATAAATTCACAATTTCTTCTTTATTTCCCCCCAAATATCTTATTACTTCAAAAATCATGAAGAAAATATTTAACAATTTAGCATGCGCATAGGGGATAAGGACAACCGGCCTGCCGTCATAATAATCAACTCTGTGCACTGCCAAGGATCGAACGGCCCGTAGCAAAAGTGCACCTCTCAATAAAATACTATGTCTATGCATTGCCGAGGATCGAACGACCCGTACCAAAAGTGCATCTCTCAATATAATAATCCTCTTTGTGCATTGCCGAGGATCGAACGGCCTGTCCCATAAGTGCACCTATCAATATAATAATCATATCTATGCACTGACGAGGATTGAACGGCCCGTACCAAAAGTGCATTTTAAATCCGCCGTGGCATACGGCCCGCTCCCATGAGAGTGAGGGAAATAATAATCCGCTTGCGGAATGTAAATTGCGAAGCGGTCACGTGTAGACATGCATAATCAACAATCCACCCTGAATACGTCGGGAACAGAATATTCAAGTAAATGACTGATATCTGTTTTAAAAACCACAATAGTATTTAAATCCCTTTTTCGAAATTCACTCGCCAATTTTTTTTATAACGTTTAATAACAAAACCTTATTCGGAAATACAATTGCCCGCGAAGGAAATAAATTCTCTTTTTAAATGATTTAGAAAATAAACTCTAATCTTCCTTAGTCATTAAATTACAATTTCGATTATATTAGGAGTCTAATATCACAGACAAGATCACAGGTACAACAGGTAAGGCATGCTAGTGGGTCCTAGGCTACCCGGACATGGCATAATAGTAGCTACACACGGACTCCATCACCTCGTGCGTACGTAGCCCTCGAAAATAATAGCATATACTTAATTAATTCACCTAGGAGGACAATTCCCCCTCAAAAAGTTAAAAAGGAAGAGTTACCTCACTCCGAGATTCCATAACCGGCCTCCAAGCCCTTCCGATGACTCCAAACACACGCACTACGCCCCAAAACTATCCAAACAATGACAACCCAATGAAAATTTATCCTAATGCTCACAACAATTCAAATTATATACTTTCCCAACCCTGCTCAGTAATGACCAAAATGCCCTCGGGCCCACATGCCCGAAAATCCAAAATTCTTGAAGGTATATACTACCCATAGCCTTACTAACTCAAATATACAATTTACTCAAATATTCATGCTCAATTCGTGGCTAAAACTCCAAATTACCATTTTCTAGGTTTCTTTAAGATTTCCCAAATTTTCCTCAATTTCCCCTACCAAATCTATGTAATGATCTTGTATTAAATTCAAAAACGTGAAGAAATTACTTACCTTGCGATCCTTGACGAAATCCTTTCCCTGAAGCTCCTCCAAATCACCCATAGCATGTCAAAATAGATGGAGAAATGACCCAATTCTCGCTTACAAGCAATCTGCCCAGGCCTATTTCCGCACCTGCGGCCCCCTTATCGCACCTGCGCTTCCGCAAGTGCGCCCAAATCTCCCGCACCTGCGCCTCCTTGGCTTCAGCCCAATTTCACACCTGCGGCTCCCTTAGCCGCACATGTGGCTCCGCACTTGCGGCCAAAGCCTCGCAGGTGCTGATCACACCAAATGACTTCAACCTTCAGCTTTCTTCAACTTTAAATATTGATCTGTTAACCATCCAGAATCCACCCGAGGCCCCCGGGACCCCCCTCCAATTATACCAACCTGTTCCAAAACATAATGCGGACTTGCTCGAGGCCTCAAATCACATCAAACAACATCGAAACCACATATCGCACTCAAATCCCAACTTTATGAACTTAGAAATTTCCAACTTCTACATCCGATGCCGAAACCTATCAAATCACGTCCGATTGACCTCAAATTTTGTGCACAAGTCATATTCAACATTACGGACCTGCTCCAACTTCCGGAATCGCATTCCGACCTCGATATCAAAACTTCCACTTCCGGTCGGATTTCTCAAAAACCTTCAAATTTCTATCTTTAGCCAAATGACTTCAAAATAACCTTCGGACATCCGAATCACTTCTGATCGCACTCCCAACTACAGAATCACCATACAGAGCTATTCCCAGACTCGGAATCCCAAACAGACATCAACAGTGAAATGCACTTCAAGCCCAAATTCATGAAATTATTCTAAAATGCTAACTTCCACAATACACACTGAAACGCTCCCGGGTTATCCAAAACCTGATCCGGACATACGCCCAAGTCCGAAATCATCACACGAACCTGCTGGAACCTTCAAATTAAGGCTTTTGAAATGAGAATTTTCTTTCGAAATCAACTCTAAACTTCCTGAAATTCAATTCCGACCACGCCCACGGGTCATAATACCTGAAACGAAGCTACTCACTGCCTCAAACCGGCGTTCGTCCTCGAACGTGCTAAGAACTGCTCTGGAGCTATCTGGAAATCACTGTTTAACACCTCTAGCAGCTGCCAGTGCTACCACAACCCAGTTGAGTACATTAGCTTAATCAAATCTGATGATTCTTCTTTTATCCATATAATAAGCTCATAATTCATTCAAACACCTGAAATTTCTCTGCCAGGCCTAGTTCCAATATATAAACACCGCATCAACTGCCACATGACATACCAGAACATGACTACATGCCTTTGCTGAATGAGCACCATGCACCGCATAACTCATCATCTGACCACAATGACGTTCGCTGAACCTTAATAGCCAAAAATTCCATAAATCCGATGCTCCCAAGGCACCTCATGAAATTTATATACATCCCGTTATAATTCTGACGATACCACCACAACGGAGGAGATGTGCAGAAATTCATACCCAACTGCAAAGTTAGCAAATCATTGAATACCTCATCTTGACTAGAATTATCACCTCATTATGAACCTGAATAATGGCATTTGTTCTTTAATATACACTTCACATAACCTTATCGCACTGATCGCTGATCCGATTTTCCCGTCTCACCCAGTATGAATTGCTCTGACAACAAATCACCCTAAACATGAACAACAACCTCACATGATACCACATCGTGCCAATAGACTATAACTCGAATATGATAATAAGAAACGACTCAGGAAGGAACTATTCAATTCACGCAACTAATATGAATTCTTATCAGAAAATAGGAAGTAAAACACAAGAAAATAAATATAGGAACCTTACTCAACATCACACTGTTGAGGCGCGCAACCTGATCCGATAACATACCCGTGGCGATGTGTCACCCGATCCACACATAAAATTTACATAAGAAGATATAAATACAGAGCTGTTTGGCTCACTATTACAAATTACTGAATACCGATCATAAGCACGCTAAGTGCATAATACCATCCTGGGGAGACTGATAAAACCGCATGCTACAAAAATCAAGCACAACTGAGGTGCGATATATATATATATATATATATATATATATATATATATATATATATATATATACACTCTGGATCTCAAGAGCTATCTTGCTCACATAATATCCCTACTACGCTGGACCTCAACATATAGGAAACTATCAAGCCGTTTCACAACTCACACAGCACAATCATACTAACACATGAATTTGACAAAGACGGAACCCCATCCGTTGTTCTAATACCTTTCCATGAAAAGCGCTCTACTGAAATGAACATGCCTGGCTCATACGGAGCCCAGAATCATATTTAAATCCATCCACAAACATCGAGCCACCTTGCTCGCACCAAACTAAGCTACAAGCTTTTACCTGGGTCCATATTAACCCACTCTCTATCATAATACATGAGAACAACCATCCTCGCCGGGACCAACACCGCATAATCAATAATCAACTGAACCGAATGCCCTCCAGGCATAGATTCTCTAATAATAATATTGCACTTCTTTGTACTTATATATATATATATATATATATATATATATATATATATATATATATATATATATATATATATATATATATATATATATATATATATATATATATAACTTGATTTCTTCTAATTTTAATGTAAGTTATAGTAGTATTTTTTAAGCATAATTTAAACTTTAGTGTAAATAGTGAGTTTTCTTATTTGTATAGTTTCTTTTTAAGTCTAAAAGTAAGTTGGTTAGTATATATATATATAATAATAATAACACCCAACTTCTCCACTTCACTCATGTCTTACCCCCACCTCTCACCTATCCCCCACATAACACACCCATGATCTTCCCCACATCCCCACTCTTCATTTCCATGAACATTTAGTTAGGGACATAGGATTTCTATATAAATATTAAGAGAAAATATTTAAAAAAAAAAAGAACGGAGAAGAAATCAGAAGCAAAACGGAAGAAAAAAAGATAAGAAAAGAAAGAGAGAAGGAGAGGAACGAAAAAAAGACCAAAGAGAACAACAAAAATTCCTAAAGCCAAGAACGACAGATCCCTTCGCACCTTCTGACGTCATTTTTTTTTTGATTTTTCCTCAATTGAAAATAAACACACATCTTGAGGAAAAGGGATTTTAGGATAAAAAGGGGATATTAAGAAAAAGAGAAAGCGAACAGGGAATCGCACCAAAATGCGTCAAAAACCACCGCTGTAGTGGAGTCACATTGGAGTTCCGTTCATCGAGTTTGTCGCCGTCGTTGGCGTCTCGGTCGTGGTTCTGTGTTCGATTCATTTGTCATCGGCTCTACGTCGGTGCTTTTCTTTGTTGCTATACCATTTTCTTTGGAGATAATTTCATCAAAAGGCCCATTTGTTCTTATCGCTTTTATATTAGTTAATTTCATGCTCTACTGTCATCTTGTTGAATGTTTAATGACTGTGATATCATTCCATTGACTAGTTCCCCAATTGATTTATTTTGTTTCACTGTTGTTGAAATCATGGAGATTTTGTACATGTTTTTCTTTTTCAATCAAAAACTCATAATTATAAAATTATGTGGTTTGTTAGATAAAGTTAAGAAAAATTTGTTAAATGTTTAAACATATCTCTATTAGTGTCTTGACATGATTTATTCACAGTCCTGGAATAGTTGTCAAAATTAGTGCATGTAAGTGAAACTTTTTTAATGTGCAAACGGCAATTACATTGTATGAATGGCTATTTTATGATTTCAAATAGCTACATCTTACACCCTTGTACAATAATTTTCATAATTCATGGCCTCACAATAATCTTAAATTAGCTTTAAGAAAATAATTTATGAATATTGTAGCTTGCTTCAGGTGCGAATAATAAAACATCGTGACTATGGGTACGATTCCCGTGGCATAGTCATGATATGTAAATCCCATTCGGGCGCACATTTATGTTACCTGACCATAACTTTAAATAATAATAAAAATATTATTAATTGTGTACACGTTCGCGTGACACCAATACAATTTCAAATGAGCACTCGGAGAAATGCTCGTAGACACGATTTTTAAAATAACTATCGTGATTGCGTAAATGTTCGCGTGACGTGACCTCGATTTTAAATAAATCCAAGGTACGCGTTCGTGCGACTTTGATTATTTTTCTTAAATAAGTCAATGTCATGAATTGTGTACATGTACGCGTGACATGATTTTTGACGCATAACTAAACGGGGATACGCATACGTAAACCGTTTTAAAATAATTCTTTAAATATAAATAGTTGAATAATTATAAGCGGTAAAATGTAAATGCACATAGGTATTAAATTAGTATAAAAAATTTAGGCCAAGTATAAATCATTATGCGACCGTGCTAGAATCATGGAATTCCTTATCCGATCTTCTGGTTCGCAGACCTTTTAAACGGAGTCAAAATTTCCTCGATTTAGGATATTAAAAATAAATGGTGTCTCGAAACACAGTAAAAAAAAATCTGGGTGGCGACTCTGAAAATTAAATAAATAATTCCAAATTCGATTATATCACTTAAATTGAAAAAACTCCCCTTATCACCCTAACGGGAAAAAAGAGGTGTGACAGCTCTGGCGACTCTGTTGGGATCAAACCCAGAATCTCTGGTTCAGGGTTCAGGATTCGAGCTTGTAATGTGATTTATATTTGGATTTATTAATTTGATGTTAATGTATTTTTTGGACCATATGTGCTAATTTCCGCTTATTTATCACTTTGATATTATTTGAGCTGTATTAAACTGCCTTCTTTCGCCTCCCTTCTGAGTCTTCTGAATTTATGATATACACGTGCGCGTGGCCCACTTTTCTGTTAGAAGTCATACCAATTAGAACGAGGTTGTGGCTCAGTAACTAGGCCGGGTAGACTTTCGTGCTCCCGGTACATTGCCCCCACCTCGGCTCGAGCTGTCCGCTTGGGTAAGCCAGGTCTAAAACACTCCCCCTGAATTTAAACCTAGAATAATATAGCCTCATGCCGGATCCCTAGTAGGAACATTTGTTTGCATCATGTGCATTTGACTTTGGGGATTCAACATAGGGGTTGGGTCCGTCTAGGACATGTGTACCCGAGAATTGCAAGACCATTCTGATACATCTTATTTGCTACTTGTGCATTATGTTTGATTCGGTTTGTGCATGTTGACCGGTTTCTAAAAAAATATATATACAAAAATAAAAATAAAATATAAAAATTGAAGGAAAACTAGAAGGGAGAAAACAAGAAAAAGAAAATTTACCTGATTTTTGAAAAATCTTAGTATTTACCCCAAAAAGTTTTTTACAAAATAAGCCTGAATTCTTCAAAAAAAGTGTCATCCTATTCCTGAAACATTTACGAACTACGCGGGTCTTATTCTCACCGGATGTGAGATACGTAGGCAACCTCCATAGGGTTCGGCCCCATTTTTACAAAAAATAACTTTAAAAAAAAAAGAAAATGTGTCTAGTTTATTTATTTATTATTATTTTTTCTCTCTCTTAATCAATAACAAATAAACAGACCCAGCTTCGGTTAATCCCCAACTGTTTTTGTCAGAATAGCCTTAGAACATCTTCAGGATTGTCGAAGGGTTATCCTCGCAAGAACAAACATGTCTGTCAATTGGGCACCACTTTTACAATCATGCCCATCCCCAACCCTAAAGCAATCTTTGGAAGTACGAAGGGGCCACAATTGCAAAAATAGCCACCCTCTCTATGATTTTTCTTAAAATTGAGTTATATACAGAAGATTGTTTTAAAAAATGAGTGCATTGGTTCTATCTTTTGAGACTAGTGTCAACCCTAACCTTAACCACCCACAGTTACATAATGAGCACTATCCAGAATTCACCGTTGACGGTTGTAGACGAGGCTCCACTTCAGATTCAGATGTGGTGACTTGGAGAAGATGGTCAGAAATGGGTCACTAAGTATCTGGGAGCCCTCACAAATATTATGAAAGTTAAACCAGAAGATGATTTGATTGAGGAACTAGTGACTTTTTTGACCCTATTCAAAATGTCTTCCGCTTCTCCGATTTTGAGCTTACTCCCACTTTAGAAGAGATAGCTGGATATTCCGGTTTTGGTAGGGATTTGAGAAAACAGAAGCTCATATTCCCGAAAGCTCCCTCTGTACACCAATTCTTGGATCTTCTGAACATCAGTAAGAAAATCAGAAAGACCAACGTAATTGAAGGGTGATGTTCTTTCTACTTACTGTACTCTAGGTTTGGGAAGCCAAATGGGCTTGTAATGCATAAAAAGGTACTTAACAACAAACAGAACAAGGACACATGGCATATTCATCGTCGCTTCGCCTTGATGGTGGCGTTTCTAGGAATCATGGTCTTCCCAAACAAGGAGCGGACAATCGATATTCGTGTAGCCAGTATCGTACAGGTCCTCACTACCAAAGAACATCACACTCTTGCCCGATCATTCTATCAGACATTTATCGGGCGTTCACTTTGTGTAAGTCCGGTGCAAAATTCTTCAAAGGGTGCAATATTTTGTTGCAAATGTGGTTGATTGAGCATCTCCGAAATCACCCCAAGTTCATGCGCTATGGTCCGAGAAAGGACAATTTCATTGAGAGTTATGAAGAAATAATAAAAGATTATAACTCTCCAGAAGGGGTGGAAGCTTAGATATCCCACCTAAGATCTTTAAATGCAATTAAAATTGAGTAGACTTTGGTTTGGCTCCCAGTTAGAGAGGTGATACACATGACGGCCCTAAAAGGTTATTTTCTGTTGTTGGGTTTGAGAAGTGTCCAGCCGTATGCGCCACAGAGAGTTCTCAGACAACTAGGAAGGTACCAAGTAGTGCCTGAGGATGAAGATTTGAGTGTGCAAGTGATTGAGCTACACCCTGAAGCCCCACTCCCTGAGTCTTTAATCCAACAAATTTGGAATGGTTGCCGCTACTTGAAAGATGATACCCAAGTGCCAGATCCTGTGAAAGGTCAGATAGATCCAGGTTATGCTATGTGGTTTGAGAAGAGATCTCGCATGGATGATGAACCAGAACCCGAGCCCAAAAGGCCTGCAAAAAGGCCACATGTTCAAGCTGTTGATGATAAAATCCAAGAACGGTTGGCTTGGGGTGAAAAGGAAAAAGGATACAAAGCAACTATTCATGCCTTAGAAGAAAGCCTAAGAAACCACAATTTTGAGAAAGACTTACAAGCGCAAGAAGCGGAAGGTGAAAAGAAGATTCTTATCCGCGAGAATGAAATCGTCCGTGTTCAGCTTCAACAGATGAAGAAAGCCTCTGAGGTGCCAGTGAGAAGTTGGAAAGACCAGAGAACCATTGCCAATTTGATGGAAAAGATGCAAGATTATGATTCCATCTTGGCAAAGGCTGAAAAGGCATTGGACAAAGCCAAGGAAATAATCGTACAGTTAAGTGAGAAGACTGAATCAAGTAAGGATCATCAAGTAACAAAATTTGAAGAAGAGAGGTCTCAATTCGAGAGAGAGAAGGCCCATTAGGTACGTTCAGAAGCTCAGCTCCATGCACAGTTGGAAGAAATGAGAAGGTGCAATAGAGAATACCAGCATGCAAATTTTGATAGGGAGATGGCTCAGGCGAGACTCGAGCAGGCTAGACTTCGGGCTCAGTTGGAGTCAGCATTAGATCGCATGGGACACATAAGGGAGATAACCACCACTCGCCAGCATCAGTTACAAGATCGAGACCAGAATTTTCAGTACTTCAGAGAGCAAGTCCATGTATTGGCTGTTTATACAGCTCAAAGTTATATGAACTGCCAAGGGATGTATTATGACAAGTTTTTGGAGCATGCACCTACATTTGCCCGTCATCTTGCAGCAGAGTTAGAGAGGATGTACCATAGATTAGGGGGTCAGCCAGGGCAATCCCCACCATGAGCAGATGTGCCAGTGGTTGGAAACAAATGATTGTGGAGTTGAAATTTAGTCTAGTTGTTAGAACTTTTCATGTCGCAGTTATTTTATTTTTAGTCATTGTTTAGTCTTTTAATTTATTGTCTTTTAATTTTGTCAAAGTCTGTTAAGTCGTTTTGATGTAATGTTCTTTCTGTCATTATATTTTGACCTATTTCGTTTTGTTAAAAAAAGACTATTATTTTATTTATTTATTCTTCCTGAACTACGTAATGGTCTGATTCATGCGGCATCATGATACGTAGGCAATCCCCATCGGATGCGATCATAACCATAATTAATCTGAAAAAAAGGATTTTAGGAATAAAAAAAAATAGAGAGAAAGAAAAGAGAACGCTAATTCAAGATGAAAATAAACCAATAAGTCGGGTTGAAGCATGAAGCATGTCAAACTCATTCTAGAATTGAAAATGGCATTAAGTGCATGACATATAATGTGTGATTAATATCTGCAAAATGCCTAACTCTAACACGTTTATTGTTTGTCATCTAAGAGATATACTTAAACAGAGGTGGTTAGTTTGTGGTTTAAATTGGTGATTCACCCTTACAAAACGAGATCAAAAGGAAAAAGTAGCATGACAAACAACAGTGAGAATGGGTCAGATAATTATGATATCCATGGAAAATTTGTCGAACAAAGTTCGGGACTGGTTGAAGAAGTAAGAGTGTTGACACAACAATTGGTAGAGATGTACCAAGCTTGGGCGAATGGACAGGCACCACCTCCACTAACCATAGGGTCTTCGGATAATCTTCATAATGTGTCAGTTGCAAATCAAGTGCCCATCTCACTAACAAGTAACCCATTGTACCAACGTAGATTCAGTCCGAGCATTAACCTTCCCACTATCCCCAGTACTTCCATTCCACGTCCTCCAACCGCACCCCTCAGAAATGACCCACATACTGCACCCATTGTCCCTACTTTCACTGTTCCTCAACTAGCTCTTGCTCAAAAGTCCAACAATGATCCACAACTGAATGCTCATGATGCTCAACATTATTCTCCATAACTGAATTTCAAGGTTCCAGATTCATACAAGCATACTCCTCTGAACATGTTCCCAGTTGAGATCGAAAAGCCTAACAAGAATATGGAACAAGAGGAAATGACTAGAAAAATGAAGAGCTTGGAACAAACCATGAGAAACATACAGGGTTTGGGAGGCCATAAGAGTGTGTCATTTAACGATCTATGAATGTTCCCCCATGTCCATTTGCCACTCGATTTCAAGACACCCAAGTTTGACAAGTATGACGGGCATGGTGATCCCATCACCCATTTGAAGAGATATTGTAACCAATTAAGGGGAGCAGGTAGGCAAAGAAGAATTACTCATGGCTTATTTTGGGGAAGTTTGATTGGAATTGCCTCAGAATGGTTCATAGATCAAGACATCTCTCACTGGCATCTGTGGAACGACATGGCTTAAGAATTTGTCCAACAATTTCAGTACAATATTGATATAGTGCCAGACTGTTCCTCTCTCGTCAACATAAAGAAGAAACCAATAGAAAGCTTCAGAGAATATGCAATCAAGTGGAGAGAGCAAGCTGCTAGGGTCAAACCACCAATGAAAGNTTGAGTTAGGCAGCCCTTAAGGAAACCATGCAAGCAATTCAAAGCGGGTCAGGCAGTTTCAGAAATCGGAAAAAGAAAGAGGGAGGATCCATGATGGTATCTGGGTTCGGGGAAGTTCAAAGAGGGATTGTTCCTTCTTATGTGCAGTTCCAACAAGAACAATCCAACTCTCCTCAACATTACTATCCACCTCAAGGTCCCTAGTACTCATTTCCCCTACAACAAATACACAGTGTTCAATGCTCAGGCTTATCCTAGGCCTCCCAATCACCAACAATGGAGGGCACCGATTCCTCAAGGCTCCCGTCAACTTCGGCCGAAGTTTCAGGCACCATATAATTCTCATCCCCGGCAGGAATATATAAGAGAACAGGAGCCAAAGAAAGAGTTCACCCCAATTGGAGAATCGTATACAAGCCTATTTCGAAAGTTGATGCAG
>ML331736.1:13910-41309 GCA_005239505.1 Nicotiana paniculata
ATTGAAGCAAAGGCAATTGTGGTAACAAACAATGAGGATACTCCTAATATCACAAACAATCCGCTCCCAACTCATGATAATACACATTTTATTGGGATGATTTCTGATGATCGGGATTATAAGCAGTCTAGCAAGACAGAGATGGCTGTTGGAACCATAGGGCAAGAACCAAAAGTGATAGTAAGCCCGCCGTATTTGGCACCGTTGATTGTGAAAGGTGCGAGTTCAAGTTTGAACTTGGCAGGTACTGGAAAAATGATTCTCTATGTTCCTAGATGCACAAAAAAGGTTGAGGTTCAATTGGGTGGGCCAAAACTTTACATCCCCGGGGGAATTCAAATGATCGTTCCGAATAATGGTTTGAGAAATATAACAGAGCCGGTTGTGATCCGACCTGCTGCACAGCTCCCAGTGACAAACACAAAAGCTATTCCCTGGAATTACAACAAGAATGTCATGACATACAAAGGAAAATAAATAGTTGAAGAAGTAGATGAAATGGGGGGATTGACCCGCTCTGGAAGGTTCTACTCACCAGAGGAATTGAGAAAAGCTAAGCAAGCCAGGGAAAGTCACTTTTCAGTGAAAGAACCCATTGCAGAAAAAGAAGCAGAGAAATTCCTTAAGAAGATGAAAATACAGGACTACTCAATCATTGACCAACTAAGGAAAACCCATGCTCTGATATCTTTGTTATCTCTGCTTTTGCACTCAGAAGAACATCACCGTGTGTTGATCAAAACTTTGAATGAGGCATATGTCTCAGAAAAGACAACGGTGAATCAACTAAAAAAATAGCTGAAAGGTTCTTTGAAGTGAATAAGATTTCTTTTAGCGATGATGATTTTCCTGAGGAAGGGGCTGGGCACAATAAATCTTTGCATCTTATGGTCAAATGTGAAGGTCACTACGTAAAAGGAGTCATGATTGATGGAGGCTCAAGTGTAGATGTATGCCCTCTTTCTACTTTACAAGAGCTGAACATTGCCACTAACAGAATTCGAACTAGTAATGTCAGCATTAGAGCTTTTGATGGTTCAAGAAGAGACACTATTGGGGAAATCGAACTCACTATGACAATCCGCACGGTTGATTTTAACATTGTCTTTCAAGTGTTGGATATGAAAACTTCCTATAATTTTCTTCTAGGAAGGTCGTGGATCCATATGGCTAGAGCTGTACAATCCACCCTACATCAAATGGTCAAATTCGAATATGATAGGCAAGCAATTGTTGTTCATGGGGAAGACAACTCATTAATCTATAAAGACCCGTCCATTTCAGGTATCGAGGCCAAAGAAGGATGTGAATCCCTCATATATCAAGCATTTGAGGTTATTGAGGTGGACCAAGTGGAAGAAGGAAAAACAATTCAGCATCCCCGTCTGTCAGCCACATATATGATGGTAGCTTCGCTGATGTTAAGGAACAACTATGAACCAGGAAAAGGATTAGGATCCTCTCTGCAGAATTGTTAACCCTATTGCTCTATTTTTGAAGAAAGGTACCTTTGGTTTGGGTTTTAAACCAACGTCGGCTGACATAGACAAAGCCAAGGCCCGTAAAAAGAATGGTTGGAATTTGTCCAAACCAATACCTCACATTGCCTACTCTTTTGTCAAGACGCAATTTGAAGAAGCCCAAAATCCTTCTACTCAGGATGACATTGATGAAGTTTTCCAAAGTATCAAGGAGATGTTCTATGAGATCAATATGGTCAAGTTGGTGAGGGCCCTAGCCGTGCAAGTGTTCAGCTGATTGGTCCAGATACCTCGCTCAACAACTGGGAAGCAACTCCTCTTCCCATCAGGAAGGAGTCGTGGTAGTCTGTTTTGCTGCTTTTTCTGTATCTGGATTATTTTNGCTATCCTTTCAAATTCAATGAAATGAAGTTCCAGTTTCATAGTAAAATTCTGTCTTTTCATTTCCCTAATTTTTGTTAATTTCTTATCATTTTTAGTTTTGTTAATGCTGGCTTTAAAAACATGACATGCATGCGGTATTCATGCCCAGGTCTTAAAAAGCTGTCTAATCTCGAAATAATGAATCAAGAAGTTGAGTATGATGAAGATGAGGCTTTAAAGGAAATAAAAAGGGAATGGGATCAATTTGAGAATAAGCCTAAGCCTAACTTAAATGAAACTAAGGCAATTGAACTGGGAAGTCCTGAAGAAACCAAACAAACAAAATAAGCATTCATACTGAACAAAAGACAAGAGATGCCATAATTCAAGTTTTGTTCGAGTATAGAGATGTATTTGCTTGGTCGTATGATGACATGCCGGGTTTGAGTGTCGATTTGGTTCCTAAGCTTCCCACATATCCTAATTTTCCACCAATCCAGCAAAAACAAAGGAAGTTTAAGACATACACGAGTGATAAGATTAAAGAATAAATCACGAATCAACTAAGTGTAAACGTGATCAGGGTCGTCCGATACAGTATATGGTTAGCTAATGTTGTGCCAGTGCCGAAAAAGGATGGGAACATCAGAGTTTGTGTTGACTATAGGGATTTAAACAAAGCAAGTTAAAAAGACAACTTTCCCTTACCCAACATTCATATCCTTGTTGACAATTGTGCTAAACATTAGATCTAATATTTTGTGGATTGTTATGCCGGATATCACCAAATTCTGATGGATGAAGAAGATGCAGAAAAGACCGCCTTCACAACTCCATGGGGAACTTATTGTTATAGGGTCATGCCATTTGGTTTGAAGAATGCAGGGGCAACTTACATGAGGGCCATGACTACCATATTCCATGACATGATGCACAAAGAGATTGAAGTGTATGTTGATGATGTGATCATTAAATCCAGAACACAAGATGACCACGTGCAAGACTTGAAAAAGTTCTTTGAAAGGCTGCGAAGGTACAATCTCAAACTTAATCCAGCCAAATGTGCATTTGGAGTTCCTTCTGGGAAGCTTTTGGGTTTTATAGTTAGTCGAAGGGGCATTGAGTTAGATCCCTCAAAGATAAAGACTATTCGAGAGCTTCCTTCCCCAAAGAATAAAAAAGAAGTCATGAGTTTACTCGGGAGGTTGAACTACATCAGCAGGTTCATTCTGCAGCTTACAACCACATGTGGTCCTATTTTCAAGTTGTTGAAAAAGAATGTCGCTATCAAGTGGACAGATGCGTGCCAAGAAGCTTTTGATAAGATCAAAGAATATTTGTCAAATCCCCCTGTTTTGGTTCCGCCGGAACCTGGTAAGCCTCTGTTTTTTTATCTGTCAGTAATGGATAGTTCCTTTGGTTGTGTTCTGGGTCAACATGATGCCATAGGCAAAAATGAACAAGCATACTCTTATTTGAGCAAGAAGTTCACCACTTATGAGGCCAAATATACTCTTTTGGAAAGAACATCTTGTGCCTTAACCTGGGTCGCTCAGAAGCTTAGACATTATCTTTTGGCCTATAGGACTTACCTCATATCCCGAGTGGATTCCCTGAAATACATCTTTCAGAAGCCGATACCAACTGGTAGATAGGAAAAATGGCAAATCCTTCTCACAGAGTTTGATATTTTTTATGTCACTCGTACTAGCATGAAGGCACAAGCTTTGGCTGATCATCTGGAAGAAAACCCGGTTGATGATGAGTATGAATCTTTGAACACATATTTTCAAGATGAAGAGGTTAATTTAATTGAAGAAGTATTCCAAGATGAAAGTAAAACATGGAAACTATACTTTGATGGGGCTGTCAACATCAAAGGCGTAGGGATTGGAGCAATTCTTATATCATCTACTGGGCAACATTACCCAGCTACAGCGCGACTTTGTTTCTTCTATACAAATAACACGGCAGAATATGAAGCTTGCATCATGGGTCTGAACATGGCAATAAACCTAAATGTGCATGAACTGTTGGTGATGGGAGATTCAGATTTGCTTATTCACCAGGCTCAAGGTGATTGGGAGACTCGAGATATCAAGCTCATTCCATATAGACAATGTGTGGAAGATCTTAGCAAAAGGTTCAAGTCCATCGAGTTTACATACATTCCCAGGTTTCACAATGAATTAGCTGATGCCTTGGCCACCCTGGCCTTAATGCTTCCATATCCGGGTAATGCTCACATTGACCCATTGGAAACTCAAATTCGGGATCAACTTGGTTATTGCAATACAATTGAAGAAGAACCAGATGGTGAACCATGGTACCATGATATTAAACAGTATATGAAAATAAGAGAATACCTGATTCATGCTAATAGGGATCAAATGAGAACTATTAGGCGACTCTCTAATGGTTTCTTTTTGAGTAGGGAAATCCTATACAAAAGAACTACGGATTTGAATTTGTTGAGATGTGTGGATGCCAAAGAAGCTGAAATGATTATGAATGAGGTGAATCTCACGACCCAATTTAGCCTCCGAAAGGTATCGTGACGACACCTAGTCTCTATGACTATGTAAGCCTAAAATTTGCAAAAAAGACAGAATCAATAAAGTAAAGATAGGAAAGATCTCAAGTAGATATAACGTAGCTGCTCAACATATACATTTTTACTTCCCAGAACCCGGAATGTCACCATAGCCACAAGCTCTGTACTACATGTAGCTCTATACAATGAAACAGTGGAAAAATATACAAGTCTTCTATGCCTATACTAGAGTAGAAGGGGACTCGTGGGATTCTGCAGACGCGGCAGAATTACCTCGCGGTCTCCTGTTGCTGCTAGAACGGCTCCTAGCCACGATACTGGGTGCTGGTACCTGGATCTGCACATGGGGAAAACATGCGCAGGAAAGGGCCTGAGTACTCCCCATTCGGAACTCCGTAAGTGCCAAGCCTAACCCCAGTCAAGTGGTGACGAGGTCAGGTTGAGGCCCTATTGAGTTTGTAAAATAAGTCAATATATAATTTTTTTAAAACAGTGAAAAATAGATAAGCAATGATAAACAGGATTCAACGAAAACGGAAAGATTAATAACAAAAAAGAGCCCTCGACTCAGCACAACATATATCTCAACAGTAAATATGCAATGCAGTACACGGGGAAAGCTCCCGGATCTCAGTCCGTAGTCCTAATTTAAATATGCTATGCAGTACAGGGGGAAAGCTCCCGGATCTCGGTCCGTAGTCCCAATTTAAATATGAAATGCAGTACAGGGGGAAAACTCCCGTATCTCGGTCCGTAGTCCCAATTTAAATATGCAAAACATAAGTATGTCAATCATGGATTAACTAAACAGTCCAGGAAGAACAACAGGTAAGAATAGAGTAAAACTACCTAAGAATGATGTGACTAGTAGGAAATAAGAGGAAATAAAATGAGAACAGGTAGACATGCTTACTCTGAGGCTATCTACTCAATTAAGATAGGAAACAATAATATATGAATGAAAATGAGCGATTTCATGGGAGTAAAAATAGGATTTTAGCAACAATGACCCGTGTACGCACTCGTCACCTCGCGTACACGGCGTCCACACAACAAAATCAGTATAAAAACGCTTAAAGGAAAGTCCCCAACACAGAATTAGGAATGCCACTTACCTTGACCGCGCTAATCAACTCAATACCACGCTCTTTCCATGAGTATCTGACTCCGGGTGGCCCAAATCTATTCAAATCGATTGCATGGTGTAAATACCACTTTAAGGGAACAAAATAGCTAATTATTTATAAGCTAATACGCGAAATTAGGAAATTTGCCCAAAAATTTCCCCAGGCCCACGTCTCGAAATCGGGTAAAATTTATATTTTCCGGACACCCATTCACTCACGAGTCTAACCATATAAGAATCTCTCAAATTGGAGGTCAAACACCCAATCAAAACTCAATAATTCTATCTATGAAGTTCATCCCATTTTTCCCATTTTCTACCCAAAATTTTCGAAATTAAAGGTTGGATTTAAGATTGGAATCATGAAAATTGATCTAGAATGGATAGAAATCACTTACCCAAGTTACCCAGGTGCAAAAACCTCCAAAAATCGCCTCTCCCGATCTCTCAAATTCGAAAATGGTGAAAGTAACATTAACCCTTGGATTTGGGTCTTTAAAAAACTGCCCAGGTATTTGTTATATGCGATCGCAGACAAGGAGTCGCAACCGCGGAGAGTAAAGAAACACGCGTCTGGAATCATGCTATGCGATCGCAGAAAGAAGTACGCGATCGCGAACCTTTTAGGACCCAAAGCTACGCGATGGCAGTTGGGGCCACGCGACCGTGTAGAACAAATAGTGAAACTCCCCCAAACCCAGAATACTCTATGCGAATGTGGTCCTGGTCATGCGATCACGTTGACCAAGATTCCAACACACTGCGATCACAGACCTTTTATTGCAATCGCAGAGAAAAACCGCAGGACCTATTACTTTTACCTTACGCGATCGCAGAGAGTAAAACACAACTGTAGAAAAACCAAAAAAACCAGCAAAGACTTATAGGCCAAGAATTACTGTTGAACACCCGAGGCCCCCAGGACCTCAACCAAAACTACCAACCAACCCTAATACTTCATTCAAACTTGGTCGAGCCTTATAAAATATCTCATAACATCAAAATCCTCAAAGATGCATAGATTCAAGCCTAAGAATTTATGAAATTTCTAGAATTCAGATCCTATGCCGAAACACGTCTAAACTCATCCGAATGACCTCAAATTTTGCACACAGGTCATAAATGACATTACGGACCTGCTGTTGCTTTCGGAATTCCAATCTGACTCCGATATCAAAGTTTCACCTATCGGCCGAAATCGCCGAAATTCTAACTTTCGCCAATTCAAGCCTAAATCCACAACTGACCTCGAAAACACATTCCCAGCATGCTCCTAACCCCAAAATAACCCAACAGAGTTAACAGAGTCGACGGAATTCCATTCCGAATCCGTCTTTACACAACTCTAGCTATGGCCAAATCTCTAAAGCTAAATTCCACATTTATGGACTATGTGTCCAAAATCGCCCCGGATTTCATCACTCAATGCTCCGACAAGTTCCAATTACATAAAATAGGCATGGGAGAAACGATCAATAGGGAATTGGGTTTTACATATTAAAACAACCGACCGGGTCATTACATCCTCACCCTCTTAATAAAATCGTTCGTCCTCGAACAAGCATAGAAACATACCTGAAGCTGGGAAAAGATGAGGGTACTGACTCCGCAAATCCTTCTCGGTCTCCCAAGTCGCCTCCTCGATTGATTGACCCCTCCACTGAACCTTTACTGACGCAATATCCTTTGACCTGAGCTTTCTGACTTGCCTGTCCAATATAGCCACAGGCTCCTCAACATATGATAGATCGTTGTCCAATTGGACTGAGTTAAAAACCATGACATGAGTCGGGTCGCCGTGATACTTCCGGAGCATGGAGACGTTGAACACCGGATGAACCCCTACTAGGCTGGGAGGCAGGGGTAGCCCATAAGCAACCTCTCTAACACGTCGCAACACCTCAAAAAGGCCGATAAATCTCGGACTCGGCTTGACTTTCTTCCCGAACCTCATGAAGCCCTTCATAGGTGATACTCGAAGAAAAACCCGATCACCAGCCATAAATGCCAAGTCACGAACCTTCCGATCCACATATCTCTTCTTCCTGGACTGAGCTATGCGAAGCCTCTCCTGAATCACCTTCACCTTGTCCAGGGCATCCTGAACCAAGTCTGTACCCAATAATCGGGCCTCACTCGGCTCAAACTATCCCACGGAAGACCTGCACTTCCTACCATACAAGGCCTCATACGGCGCCATCTGAATGCTGGACTGGTAGCTGTTGTTATAAGCAAACTCTGCAAGAGGAAAGTATCGATCCCATGACCCACCAAAATCCATCACACAGGCACAAAGCATATCCTTGAGAATCTGAATCGTGCGCTCGGGCTGCCCGTCTGTCTGAGGGTGAAAGGCTGTAATCAACTCTACCATGGTGCCTAACTCCTGCGGAACGGATCTCCAGAACCGTGAAGTGAACTGTGTACCTTTGTCTGAAATGATAGATACTGGAATACCGTGGAGGCGAACAATCTCCCTGATATACATCTCAACCAATCTCTCCGATGAATATATAGTCAGTACTGGAAGGAAATGGGCTGACTTGGTCAGCCGATCCACAATCATCGAAATAGCATCATGCTTCCTCAAAGTCCGAGGAAGTCCAACCACAAAGTCTATGGTGATCCGCTCCCACTTCCACTCTGGAAGCTCAATCTCCTGAAGTAACCCTCCCAGTCTCTGATGCTCACATTTGACTTGCTGACAGTTGAGACACTTGGCAACAAACTTCGCAATATCCTTCTTCATCCTTCAACACCAATAGTGTTGTCTCAAATCCTAGTACATCTTCGGGGTACCCGGATGTATGGAATACCGTGAACTATAGGCCTCCTCAAGAATCAACTCCCGAATCCCATCCACGTTGGGCACACAGATACGGCCCTGCATCCTCATCACCCTGTCATCTCCTATAGTCATATCCCTGGCATCACCCCGCCTCTCAGCTGCATGAAGGTATGCCAAACTCCCCAAACTCTCCGCCCGGCGACTCAAGGCGTCGGCCACCACATTGGCCTTCCCCGGGTGGTATAGTATAGTGATGTCATAGTCCTTTAGCAACTACAACCACCTACACAGGCGCAAATTTAGATCCTTCTGCCTGAATATGTGCTGCAAACTCCGGTGACCATGAATATCTCACAGGGAACACCATATAAATGATGACGCCATATCTTCAGGGCATGAACAATCGCTGCCAACTCGAGATCATGAAAAGGGTAGATTTTCTCATGGACCTTCAACTGTCTGGACGCATAGGTAATCACCCTACCGTCCTGCATCAACACCGCTCCCAAGACAATCCTCGAAGCATCACAATAAACTGTATAGGACCCTGAACCGGTAGGCAAAACCAACATAGGAGTTGTAGTCAGGGCTGTCTTGAGCTTCTGAAAGCTCTCCTCACACTCCTCAGTCCATATATAAGATGCACCCTTCTGGGTCATTCTGTTCATAGGTGGTGAGATGGATGAAAATCCCTCCACAAAATGGCGATAATAACAAGCCAAATCGAGAAAACTGCGGATCTCAGTAGCTGAGGACGGTCTGGGCCAACTCTGAACCGCCTCCACCTTCTTCGGATCTACCTTGATCCCATCCGAAGACAACATGTGGCCTAGGAACGCCACAGAATCAAGCCAAAATTCACACTTAGAAAACTTGGCGTACAACTTCTTCTCCCTCAATGTCTGAAGCACGGTCCTCAAGTGCTGTTCATGGTCCTCCTGGGACCTAGAATATAATAGAATTTCATTAATGAACACAATGAAGAAAGTATCAAGATGAGGCCGAAATTTGTTGTGCATCAGGTGCATGAAGGTTTCTGGGGTATTGGTCAGCCCAAATGACATAACAAGGAACTCATAGTGGCCATATCTGGTCCTGAATGCAGTCTTCGGGATATCTGGTTCCCGAATCTTCAACTGATGATAACCCGAACGTAGATCAATCTTGGAGAACACTCTAGCACCCTTTAACAGGTCAAATAGATCATCAATGCGAGGCAATGGGTACCTGTTCTTCACTGTCACCTTATTCAGTTGTCGGTAGTCAATACACATACGCATCGAGCCATCCTTTTTCTCCACATATAATACCAGAGCGCCCCAAGGTGATACACTGGTCCTGATTAATCCCTCCTCTAGAAACTCCTGTAACTTCTCCTTCAACTCCTTCAACTCAGGAGGAGCCATGCGATAAGGAGGAATGGAAATGGGCTGTGTGCCCGGCAACAAGTCAATGCCGAAATCAATGTCTCTATCAGGTGGCATACTCGGAAGATCAGCTGGAAACACATCGGAATAGTCCCTGACAACTGGAACTGACTAAACTGTAGGGGTCTCAGTGCTAAAATCTCTCACATAATCCAGATATGCATCACACCCCTTTCCAACCATCCGTTGAGCCTTAAGAAAAGAAATTACTCGGCGGGGAGTGTACTCAAAGGAACCTCTTCACTCTAACCTCAGAGATCCTGGCATAGCCAGCGTCACGGTCTTGGCGTGACAATCAAGAATAACATAATAGGGAGACAACCAGTCCATACCCAATATAATATCGAAATCTACCATACTGAGTAGTAGTAAATCAGCTCTTGTCTCAAAACCACTGATAGCAATCAAACATGACCGATATACGCGGTCCACAGCAAGAGAATCTCCCACCAGAGTAGAAACATAAACAGGGGAACTCAAAGAGTCCCGGGTTATCCCCAGATGTGAAGCAAAATAAGAAGACACATATGAATATGTAGAGCCTGGGTCAAATAATACCGATGCATCCCTATGACAAATGGGAACAATACCTGTAATGACTGAATCTGAAGCAATGGCCTCGGACCGAGCCGGAAGAGCATAGTACCTGTCCTGGAATCCCCCTCTAGGGCGACCTCGACCTCCCTGACCTCCACCTCGAGCTGCCTGAGGTGGTAGGGTAGAATCTGAGGCTGGAAGAATAGCTGGAAGACCTAGTGGAAGGCATGGAGCGTTATAAATCTGAGAGGGTGCACCCTAATAAGTCTGAGGTGGTGCACCCCTCCTCGCTCTAGGGCTATCCTTGAATATATGATTAGGGTCACCACACTCAAAGCAACCCCTCGGAGGACGTGGCGGCTGTTGCTGACTCTGAACTGGCCTGCTGGGCTGGCCAGTGATAGCAACTTGAGAAGGAGGTGCCTGAGATACTGGTGGTGCATAATAAGGATCCTCAGGTCTAGGAGGAGCTGGAATACTTCTGGCTACTGGGAGAGCTGAATGAACAGGGAGACTCACAAAACCCCTACCATAGCGTGCTACTGGTGCACGGGCTCCTGAAAAAAACCTAGTCTCTCGAGACCTCTTGTCCTCTCTCTCCTCCCTATCCCGGGCTAACATAGTCTCAATCCTCCGGGCAATACTCATGGCCTACTGGTAAGTAATATCGGTCTCCAGCTCTCTGGCCATGCTGGTCCGAATACTGGGGTGGAGTCCCTCAATAAAATGTCGAACCCTCTCTCTGACTGTGACAACCAAAGCTGGTGCATGGCGAGCCAAATCGCTGAAACAGAATGCATACTTTGACACAGTCATGTCACCCTGGCGTAACTGCTCAAACACCACATGCCAAGCATCCCTGAAGCTCTGAGGGACAAACTCAAGTAAGAACATCTCGGGAAACTGAGCCCAAGTAAGTGAAGCTGCCTCGTCCGGGCTACTAAGCTCAAAAGCAAGCCACCACCGATAAGATGCTCCCATTAGTTGGAAAGAAGAGAAAAAAACCCCACTCATCTCCATAATACCCATAGTGCGGAGAATGCGATTACACCCCTCAAGAAAGCCCAGGGCGTCATCCGAAGCTAGCTGCAAATCTCAGGTGGGTGGTACTTCTTGTACCTCTCAAGTTGGAGCTGCTCTGCCTTAGTAACAGCTATCCTAGACTTATGATGAGCTGGAGCTGCTGGGGGCATAGGAATATACTCTGGAACCTGCCCAATATGAACCCTCTGCTCAGGAGTACGGGCCGCGGGAGTCTGTGTCCCTCTTCCGACCTGGGATGTAGCTGGAGCTATCGAGAGTAGACCCGCTTGAGACAGAGTACTGAAGGCAATCAAGAACTGTGCCAATGTCTCCTTGAGGTCTGGAGTAACAGTAGGGACCTCCTGTGCCCCTCCAACTGTAGCTGCTGGGGGCTCCTCTGCTTCCGCTCTAGCCGGTGCTCGAGCTGCACCGCGTGCTCGTCACCTGCCCCGGCTCCTGCCTCTGGTGGCTCTGACTGGGGGCTCGGGTGCCTGGTCGTCAGTACATCCGGTACGGGTACGAACCATCTGCAAGCAAGAATAGAATAGAGTTTAAGAATTTGATGACAACAACTAGCACGATAAGGAATTCCAAAGAATTTGATTGTTCTTAACAGTTACATAGCCTCTCGAAGATAGATACGGACGTCTTCGCACCGATCCGCGAGACTCTAATAAATTGGCTTGTGACTTGTGACTCCTATGAACCTAGACGCTCTGATACCAACTTGTCACGACCCAATTTACCCTCCGAAAGTTATCGTGACATCACCTTGTCTCTATGACTAGGTAAGCCTAAAATTTGCGGAAAAGACAAAATCAATAAAGTAAAGACAGAAAATATCTCAAGTAGATATAACGTAGCTACTCAGCATATACATTTTTACTTCCCAAAATCCGGAATGTCACCATAGTCACAAGCTCTCTACTACATGTAGCTCTATACATTGAAACAGTGGAAAAATATACAAGTCTTCTATGCCTATACTAGAGTAGAAGGGGACTCGTGGGATTCTGCGGATGCGGCAGAATTACCTCGAAGTCTCTTGGCTGCTGCTAGAACGACTCCTAGCCACGATACTGGGTGCTGGTAGCTGGATCTGCACATGGGAAAACATGCACAGGAAAGGGCGTGAGTACTCCATATAGGTACTCCGTAAGTGCAAAGCCTAACCCCAGTCAAGTAGTGACGAGGTGAGGTTGAGGCCATACTAATTTTGTAAAACAAGTCAATATACATTTTTTTTTAAAATAGCGAAAAATAGATAAGCAATGATAAACATGATTCAACAAAAACAGAAAGATTAATAACATAAGAGCCCTCGGATCAGCACAACATATATCTCAACAGTAAATGTGCAATGTAGTACACAGGGAAAGCTCCCGGATCTCAGTCCGTCGTCTCAATTTAAATATGCTATGCAGTACAGGGGGAAAGCTCCCGGATATCTGTTCGTAGTCTCAATTTAAATATGCATTTCAATACAGGGGAAAGCTCCCGGATCTCGGTCCGTAGTCCCAATTTAAATATGAAATGCAGTACAGGGGGAAAGCTCTCGGATCTCGGTCCGTAGTCCCAATTTAAATATGCAAAGTAGAAGTATGTTAATCATGGCTTAAATAAACAGTCCAGGAAGAACAACATGTAAGAATAGAGTAAAACTACCTAAGCATGATGTGACTAGTAGAAAATAAGAGGAAATCAAATCAGAACAGGTAGGCATCCTTACTCTTAGGCTATCTACTCAATTAAGATAGGAAACAGTAATATATGAATGAAAATGAGTGATTTCATGGGAGTAAAAATATGATTTTAGCAACACTGACCCGTGTACGCACTCGTCACCTCGCGTACATGGCGTCCACACAACAAAATCAGTATAAAAATACCTAAGGGAAAGTCCCCAACACAGAATTAGACAAGCCACTTACCTTGACCACGATAATCAATTCAATACCATGCTCTTGCCACGAGTATCTGACTCCGGGTGGCCCAAATCTATTCAAATGGATTGCATGGTGTAAATATCACTTTAAGGAACAAAATAGCTAATTATTTATAAGCTAGTACGCGAAATTAGGAAATTCGCCCAAAAATTCCCCCGGGTCCACGTCTCGGAATCGGGTAAAATTTTTATTTTCCGAACACCCATTCACTCACGAGTATAACCATATAAGAATCTCTCAAATCGGAGGTCAAACACCCAATCAAAACTTAATAATTCGATCTATGAAATTCATCCCATTTTTCCCATTTTCTACCCAAAATTTTCAAAATTAAACGTTGGATTTAAGATTTGAATCATGGAAATTGATCTATAATGGATAGAAATCACATACCCAAGTTTCCCAGGTGCGAAAACCTCCAAAAATCGCCTCTCCCGAGCTCTCAAATTCGAAAATGGTTAAAATAACATAAACCCTCGGATTTGGGTCTTTAAAAGATTGCCCAGGCATTTGTTATATGCAATCGCAGACTAGGAGTCGCGATCGCGGAGTGTAAAGAAACACACGCCTGGAATCATGCTATGCGATCGCAGAAATCAGTACGCGATTGTGAACTTTGAGGACCCAGATCTACGCGATGGCGCTTGGGGCCACGCGACCGCGTAGAACAAATGTTGAAACTCCCCCAAACCCAGAATACTTTATGCGAACGCGGTCTTGGTCATGCGATCGCGTTGACCAAGATTCCAACACACTGCGATCGCAGACATTTTACTGCGATCGCAGAGAACAACCGCAGGACCTCTCACTTTTACCTTACGTGATCACAGGTGAACCCTTGCGATCGCAGAGAGTAAAACACAGCTGTAGAAAAACCAGAAAAACCAACAAAGAATTATAGGCCAAGAATTACCGTTGAACACCCAAAACACACTCGAGGCCCTCGGGACCTCAACCAAAACTACCAACCAACCCTAATACTTCATTGAAACTTGGTCGAGCCTTAAAAGCACATCTCAACATCAAAATCCACAAACATGCATAGATTCAAGCCTAAGAACTTATAAAATTTCTAGAATTCACAACAGATGCCGAACACGTCTAAACTAATCCGAATGACCTCAAATTTTGCACACAGGTCATAAATGACATTACGGACCTGCTGTCGCTTTCAGAATTCCATTCCGACTCGGATATCAAAATTTCACCTATCGGCCGAAATCGCAAAAATTCTAACTTTCACCAATTCAAGCCTAAATCCACAACCGACCTCGAAAACACATTCCGAGCACACTCCTAACCCTGAAATCACCCAACGGAGCTAACATAGACGAAGGAATTCCATTCCGGATCCGTCTTCACACAACTCTAGCTACGGCCAGATCTCTAAAGCTAAAATTGCACATTTATGGACTATGTGTCCAAAATCAGCCCGGATTTCATCCCTCAACGCTCCGACAAGTTCCAATAACATAAAATAGACATACGAGAAATGATAAATAGGGGATTGGGGCGCTAATTCTTCAAATGACCGACCGGGTCGTTACATCCTCCCCCTCTTAAGAAAATCGTTCGTCCTCGAACGAGCATAGAAACATACCTGAAGCTGGGAAAAGATGAGGGTACTGACTCCATATATCCTGCTCGATCTCCCAAGTCACCTCCTTGATTGTCGGACCCCTCTACTGAACCTTTACTGACGCAATATCCTTTGACCTGAGCTTTCTGACCTGCCTGTCCAATATAGCCACAGACTCCTCGACATATGATAGATCCTTGTCTAATTGGACTGAGCTGAAAACCAAGACATCAGTCGGCTCGCCATGATAATTCTGGAGCATGGAGACGTGGAACACCGGATGAGCCCCTGCTAGGCTGGGAGGCAGGGCTAGCTCATAAGCAACCTCCCCAACACGTAGCAACACCTTAAAAGGGCCAATAAATATCGGACTCAACTTTCCTTTCTTCCCGAACCTCATGACGCCCTTCATAGGCGATACTCGAAGCAAAACCTGATCACCAGCCATAAATGCCAAGTCACGAACCTTTTGGTCCACATATCTCTTCTGCTTGGACTGATCTGTGCGAAGCCTCTCCTAAATCACCTTCACCTTGTCCAGGGCATCCTGAACCAAGTCTGTACCCAACAATCGGGCCTCGCCCGGCTCAAACCATCCCATGGGAAACCTGAACCGCCTACCATACAAGGCCTCATACTGCGTCATCTGAATGCTGGACTGGTAGCTATTGTTATAAGCAAACTCTGCAAGAGGCAAGTATCGATCCCACGACCCTCCAAAATCCATCACACAGGCACAGAGCATATCCTCGAGAATCTGAATCGTGCACTCGAACTGCCTGTCTGTCTGAGGGTGAAAGGTTGTACTCAACTCTACCCTAGTGCCTAACTCCTGCTAACGGACTCTCTAGAACCGTGAAGTGAACTGTGTACCTCTGTCTGAAATGATAGATACTTTAATACCGTGGAGGCGAACAATCTCCCAGATATAAATCTCAATCAACCTCTCCGATGAATATGTAGTCAGTACAGGAAGGAAATGGACTGACTTGGTCAGCTGATCCACAATCACCCAAATAGTATCATGCTTCCTCAAAGTCCAAGGAAGTCCAACCACAAAGTTCACGGTGATCTTCTCCCACTTCCACTCTGGAAGCTCAATCTACTGAAGTAACCCTCCCGGTCTCTGATGTTCACATTTGACTTGCTGACAGTTGAGAAATTGCGCTACAAACTCCGCTATATCCTTCTTCATCCTTGGCCACCAATAGTGCTGTCTCAGATCCTCGTACATATTCACGGTACCCGGATGTATAGAATACCGCGAACTATGGGCCTCCTCAAGAATCAACTCCCGAAGCCAATCCACGTTGGGCACGCAGATACCGCCCTGCATCCTCATAACCCCGTCATCTCCGATTGTCACATCCGTGGCATCACCCCACCAGACTCTATCCTGAAGAACCAAAAGATGGGGATCATCATACTAGCGCTCTCTTATATGGTCGTAAAGGGAAGATCGAGCAACCAAACAAGCTAATACCCGTCAAGGCTCACAAAGATCCAATCTCACGAACTGACTGGCTAAAGACTGAACATCTAAGGCTAGAGGCCTTTCAGCTGCATGAAGGTATGACAAACTCCCCAAACTCTCCACCAGGCGACTCAAGGCGCAGACCACCACATTGGCCTTCCTCGGGTGGTATAATATAGTGATGTCATAGTCATTTAGTAACTCCAACAACCTACGTTGGCGCAAATTTAGATTCTTCTGCCTGAATATGTGTTGCAAACTCCGGTGATCTGTGAATATCTCACAGGGAACACCATATAAATAATGACGCCATATCTTCAGGGTGTGAAAAATTGATGCCAACTCGAGATCATGAACATGGAAGTTTTTCTCATGGACCTTCAACTGTTTGTATGCATAGGAAATCACCCTACCGTCCTGCATCAACACCGCTCCCAAGACAGTCCTTGAAGCATCACAATAAACTGTATAGGACCCTGAACCGGTAGGCAAAACCAACATAGGAGCTGTAGTCAGGGATTTCTTGAGCTTCTGAAAGCTCTCCTCACACTCCTCACTCCATATAAAAGATGCACCCTTCTAGGTCAGTCTGTTCATAGGTGCTGATATGGATGAAAATCCCTCTACAAAATGGCGATAATACCCAGCCAAACCGAGGAAACTACGGATCTCAGTAGCTGAGGACGGTCAAGGCCAACTCTGAACCGCCTCCAATTTCTTCGGATCTACCTTGATCCCATCCAAAGACACCACGTGGCCTAGGAATGCCACAGAATCAAGCCAAAATTCACACTTAGAAAACTTGGCGTACAACTTCTTCTCTCTCAATGTCTGAAGCAGGGTCCTCAAGTGCTGCTCATGGTCTTCCTGGGACCTAGAATATACCAGAATGTCATCAATGAAAACATGAAGAAAGTATCAAGACGAGGCCGAAATATGCTGTGCATCAGGTACATGAAGGCTGCTGGGGCATTGGTCAGCCCAAATGACATAATAAGGAACTCATAGTGGCCATATCTGGTCGTGAAGGAAGTTTTCGGGTTATCCGGTTCCCGAATCTTCAACTGATGATAACTTGAATGTAGATCAATCTTGGAGAACACTGTAGCACCCTATAACTGGTCAAATAGATCATCAATGCGAGGCAATGGGTACCTGTTCTTCACTGTCACCTTATTCAACTGCCAGTAATCAATACACATACGCATCGAGCCATCCTTTTTCTTCACAAATAATACCGGAGCGCCCCAAGGTGATACACTGGGCCAGATGAATCCCTTCTCTAGCAACTCCTGTAACTGCTCCTTTAACTCCTTCAACTCATGAGGATCCATGCGATAAGGAGGAATGGGAAATGGGCTGAGTTCTCGGCAATAAGTCAATGCCGAAATCAATGTCTCTATCGGGCGGCATACACGAAAGATCAGCTGGAAACACATCGAAATAGTCCCTGACAACTGGAACTGACTCAACTGTAAGGGTCTCAGTTCTAACATATCTCACATAAGCCAAATATGCATCACACCCCTTTCCAACCATCCGCTGAGCCTTAAGAAAAGATATGACTAGGCGGGGAGTGTACTCCAAGGAACCTCTCCACTCTAACCTCAGAGATCCTAGCATAGCCAGCGTCACGGTATTGGCGTGACAATCAAGAATAGCATAATAGGGAGATAGACAGTCCATACCCAATATAACATTGAAATCTACCATACTGAGTAGTAGCAAATCAACTCTTGTGTCAAAACCATTGATAGCAATCAAACATGACCGATATATGCGGTCCACAACAAGAGAATCTCCCACCGGAGTACAAACATAAACAGGGGACCTCAAAGAGTCCCGGGCTATCCCCAGATGTGAAGCAAAATAGGAAGACACATATGAATATGTAGAGCTGGGGTCAAATAATACCGATGCATCCCTATGACAAACGGGAACAATACCTGTAATGACTGAATCTGAAGTAATGGCCTCGGACCAGGCCGGAAGAGCATAGTACCTTGCCTGGCCTCCCTATCTAGGGAGACCTCAACCTCCCCGACCTCCATCTCGAGCTTCCTGGGGTGGTGGGGTAGCATCTGGGGCTGGAAGAATAGCTGGAGGACCTAGTGGAAGGCGTGGAGCCTGATAAATCATAGGGGGTGCACCTTGATAAGTCTGTGGTGGTGCGCCCCTCCTTGATCTGGGGCAATATATAATCATATGATGAGGGTCACCACACTCAAAGAAACCCCTCGGAGTACGTGGCGGCCGCTGCTGACTCTGAACTGGCCTGCTGAGCTGGCCAGTGATAGCAACTCGAGCAGGAGGCACCTAAGATACTGGTGGTGCATAATAAGGCTTTTGAGGTCTAGGAGGAGCTGGATACTGCTGGCTGCTGGGAGAGCTGAATGAACAGCGCGACTCACAAAACCCCTACCATAGCGTGTTGTTGGTGCACGGGCTCTTGAAAAATGACCAGTCTCTCGAGACCTCTTGGACTCTCTCTCCTCCCTGTCCCGAGCTAACATAGTCTCAATCCTCCGGGAAATACTCACGGCCTGCTGGTATGTAATATCGGTCTCCAGCTCTCTGGCCATGCTGGTCTGAATACTGGGGTGGAGTCCGTCAATAAAACGTCGAACCCTCTCTTTGACAGTGACAGCCAAAGCTGGTGCATGGCGAGCCAAATCGCTGAAACGGACTGCATTCTGTGACACAATCATGTCACCCTAGCGTAACTTCTCAAATTCCGCACGCCAAGCATCCCTGAAGCTCTGAAGGATAAACTCAAGTAAGAACATCTCGAAAAACTGAGCCCAAGCAAGTGAAGCTGCCTCGTCCGGGCTACTAAGCTCATAAGCATGCCACCACTGATAAGCTGCTCCCCTTAGCTGGAAAGTAGTGAAAGAAACCCCACACGTCTCCACAATACCCATAGTGCAGAGAATACGATGACACCCCTCAAGAAAACCCAGGGCAACATCCGAAGCTAGTCCGCTGATCTTAGGTGGGTGGTACTTCTTGTACTTCTCAAGTTGGAGCTTCTCTGCCTCAGGAACAGTAATCCTAGCCTCATGTTGAGCTGGAGCTGCTGGGGGCATAGGAATATACTTTGCAACCTGCCCAATATGAACTCTCTACTCAGGAGTACGGGCCGCGGGAGTCTGTGTCCCTCCTCCGACCTGGGACTTAGCTGGAGCTATCGAGAGTAGACCCGCCTGAGACAGAGTACTGAAGTCACTCAAGAACTGGGCCAATGTCTCCTGGAGGTCTTGAGTAACAGTAGGCACCTCCTGTGCCCCTCCAACTCTAGCTGCTGGGGGGCTCATCTGCCTCTTCTCTAGCCGGTGCTCGGGCTGCACCGCGTGCTCGTCACCTGACGCGGCTCCTGCCTCTGGTGGCTGTGATTGGGGGCTTGGGTGCCTGGTCATCAGTACGTCCGGTACGGGTACGAACCATCTGCAAGAAAGAATATAATAGAGTTTAAGAATTTGATGACAACAACTAGCACGATAAGGAATTCCAAGGAATTTGACTGTTCTTAACAGTTACATAGCCTCTCAAAGATAGATACGGACGTCTTCGCACCGATCTGTGAGACTCTAATAAACCGGCTTGTGACTTGTGACTCCTATGAACCTAGACGCTCTGATACCAACTTGTCACGAACCAATTTACCCTCCGAAATGTATCGTGAGGGCACCTAGTCTCTATGACTAGGTAAGCCTAAAATTTGCGGAAAAGACAGAATCAATAAAGTATAGACAGAAAATATGTCAAGTAGATATAACGTAGCTGCTCAGCGTATACATTTTTACTTTCCAAAATCCAGAATGTAACCATAGTCTCAAGCTCTGTACTACATGTAGCTCTATAAAATGAAACAGTGGAAAAATATACAAGTCTTCTATGCCTATACTAGAGTATAAGGGGACTCTTGGGATTCTGCTGACGCGGCAGAATTACCTCACGGTCTCCTGGCTGCTGCTAGAACGGCTCCTAGCCACGATACTGGGTGCTGGTACCTGGATATGCACATGGGGAAAACATGCGCATGGAAGGGCGTGAGTGCTCCACATTCGGTACTCTGTAACTGCCAAGCCTAACCCCAGTCAAGTAGTGACGAGTTCCGGTTGAGGCCCTACTGATTTTGTAAAATAAGTTAATATAATATTTTTTTTAAAACAGTGAAAAATAGATAAGAAATGATAAACAGGATTCAACGAAAACGGAAAGATTAATAACATAAGAGAGCCCTTGGCTCAATATAACATATATCTCAACAGTAAATGTGCAATGTTGTACACGGGGAAAGCTCACGGATCTCAGTCCGTAGTCCTAATTTAAATATGCTATGCAGTACATGGGGAAAGCTCCCGGATCTCTCCGTAGTCCCAACTTAAATATGCATTTCAGTACAGGGGAAAGCTCCTGGATCTCGGTCCGTAGTCCCAATTTAAATATGAAATGCAGTACAGGGGGAAAGCATACGGATCTTGGTCCGTAGTCCCAATTTAATTATGCGAAGCAGAATTATGTCAATCATGGCTTAACTAAACAGTCCAGGAAGAAAAACAGGTAAGAATAGAGTAAAAATACCTAACAATGATGTGACTAGTAGCAATTAAGAGGAAATCAAACCAGAACAGGTAGGCATGCTTACTCTTAGGCTATCTACTCAATTAAGATAGGAAACTGTAATATATGAATGAAAATGAGCGATTTCATGGGAGTAAAAATATGATTTTAGCAACAATGACCCGTGTACGCACTCGTCACCTCGCGTACACGACGTCCACACAACAAAATAAATATAAAAATGCCTAAGTGAAAGTCCCCAACACAGAATTAGGCAAGCCACTTACCTTGATCACGCTAATCAACTCAATACCACGCTCTTGCCACGAGTATCTGACTCCGGGAGGCCCAAATCTATTCAAATCGATTGCATGGTGTAAATATCACTTTAAGGGAACAAAATAGCTAATTATTTATAAGTTAATACGCGGAATTAGGAAATTCGCCCAAAAAGTCCCCCGAATCCACGTCTCGGAATCGGGTAAAATTTATATTTTCCGGACACCCATTCACTCACGAGTCTAACCATATAAGAATCTATCAAATCGGAGGTCAAACACCCAATCAAAACTAAATAATTTGATCTATGAAGTTCATCCCATTTTTCCCATTTTCTACCAAAAATATTCGAAATTAAAGGTTGGACTTAAGATTTGAATCATGGAAATTGATCTATAATGGATAGAAATCACTTACCCAAGTTTCCCAGGTGAAAAAACCTCCAAAAATTGCCTCTCCCGAGCTCTCAAATTCGAAAATGTTGAAAATAACATAAACCCTCGGATTTGGGTCTTTAAAAGACTGCCCAGGCATTTGTTATATGTGATCTCATACAAGGAGTCGCGATCGCGGAGAGTAAAGAAACACGCGCCTAGAATCATGTTATGCCATCGCAGAAAGCAGTACGCGATCTTGAACCTTGAGGACCCAGAGCTACGCGATCGCGGTTTGGGCAACGCGACCCCGTAGGTTAAATATTGAAACTCCCCCAAACCTAGAATACTTTATGCGAATGCGGTCCTGGTCATGCGATCGCGTTGACAAAGATTCCAACACACTGCGGTCGCAGACCTTTTATTAAGATCGCAGAGAACAACCACAGGACCTCTCACTTTTACCTTACGTGATCACAGGTGAACCCTTGCGATCGCAGAGAGTAAAACACAGCTGTAGAAAAACCAGAAAAACCAACAAAGACTTATAGGCCAAGAATTACCGTTGAACACCCGAAACACACCTGAGGCCCCCGGGACCTCAACCAAAACTACCAACCAACCCTAATACTTCATTCAAACTTGGTCGAGCCTTAAAAACTCATCTCAACATCAAAGTCCTCAAATATGCATAGATTCAAGCCTATGAACTTATGAAATTTCTAGAATTCACATCCGATGCCTAAACACGTCTAAACTCATCCGAATGACCTCAAATTTTGCACACAGGTCATAAATGACATTACGGACCTGCTGTCACTTTCGGAATTCCATTCCGAGTCCGATATCAAAATTTAACCTATCGGTCGAAATCACCGAAATTCTAACTTTCGCCAATTCAAGCCTAAATCCACAACCGACCTCGAAAACACATTCCGAGCACGCTCCTAACCCCAAAATTACCCAACGGAGCTAATAGAGTCAATGCAATTCCATTCCGGATCCGTCTTCACACAGCTCTAGCTACGGCCAGATCTCTAAAGCTAAATTCCACATTTATGGACTATGTGTCAAAAATCACCCCGAATTTCATCACTCAATGTTCCGACAAGTTCCAATAGAATAAAATAGACATATCATAGAACATTCCAACCACCCTCATTTTTTCAGAGATTACTCTGCAAAAGCTCGATTCTCGATCGTACTGCTGCCTGAAATTCTTAATTGTCGCATTCTTAACTTTTGAACTCACTAGGACCGATACTGAGAGTCACCCACTCCAACTGGCCCCCCATACAATCAACTACAAGGCTCTCCTAGTACAGGTGCACCTTTTTCAATAAAACACGTGACCGAGTCACTATCCTTACAACTCGCCCATGCTTTAAGCATAAATTCTGAATCTTCCAAAGCCTAATCCTGATTCGACAGGGCCAACCTTTGCACATATTCATCAAATCCCACGCACGATTTCCATTTTACTCCTTTTTCCTTAGTTGAAATAACTTGACAACACACCGACAATCCGCGGCCCTATGCAAAGACAACCCTACATCCCAACTGCAGATGGTGGGACTCCCCCATTTAGCCCGAAGCTACTCCTTGCACCACTCTAGACCCTACTGAGATCCTTCCTCCATTGATAACACGATATTGCTCCACCAATCCATCCAATTCTTCCAAATTCCCTTGCTAGCACTCCCTAAATACTCAAATTTTCTAGCATTATTCACACATTCTACCTCCTACCGACTAGCCAGTAGAACCCCTCACAGAACCTGCCAACCCCTCCATTGCTAACCTATTCCCAAAAGACCAACCACCTGTGGAAATCACCCGTGGACACCTCCCAACGACGCTGAATGCACGCTCTCTGCGACCTCAATACCCCATCCTACGCCCTGCTTCATTTACCAACTTACTAGTTCGTCCGCTCCTCATGGCCACCCATTAAATATGCGAAAATATCTCCAAATTCCAAGTTGTGCTGCCGCTCCCCCACTTTGCGACTGCTCGACTTACGCTTCTTACATCTGGCCTCCATGAAATGGAACCACCGCCTAGCTTTATTCCAGGATCATTCTTCGCCAACCGCATTCTTCAATACTTCTTCTCAGTACTCTGACCCCATGCAATCGAAGAAACCATAGCACCTACAAACTTAACACATTCCATTCGATCAATGACAACGACTACACGTCAAAGGTGAATATCCCACCTCACTTGAAGCCACCAAGTTTTACTACCTTATCAATCCCAACCGGACCATTCATAACCCAAATGCCATTCCTCTGCCGGCACAAAAACATTGAAATCTCGAAATCTCACTATGAGAAGACCTCCCTTCAAACCATTCATCTTCCCCAACATACGGGCAAACGTTCTATCATCATATCGACACCGCGCAGCAATCAATTGCAACCATCATCACTACCCGAGCACAGCCTTAAGGCTCCCAGAAACACAGCTACTGAGCTGAAATAACATATTACCCTCTTGCAGGGCCATAAGAACAGCCACGACCAATTACACATGAAAGCATCTCGAATTACATTCGTGGCACCATTTCTATTCCTCAAATTCCTAATCCATAGCAAGCTCTTCGCGACGCGTAGGATGGAGTAAGAATGAACATAGGCATAAGCCTCAAAGGAATCAACCCGCACGAGGAAGAATCGAGAAGGGAAGTACTCCTAACAGCCCTGTAGCCTCTCGAAGATAAGTACAGACGTCTCTGTACCGATCCACGAGACTCTACTAGACTTGCTTATGACTGGTGAGACCTACGGGAACGTATCACTCTGATACCATGTTGTCACTAACATAAATCCCTAAGGTCATGATGGCACCGGACATCAATGTCAGGCAAGCCAAATCATTAATTAATTGAAATAACTTTCCAATTTTAACATTTATGAAAAACATTTCCGTTAACTTTACTACATGATAATCAAATAAAAGTCTGTTAATTAAAAATAGTGATTTAAAGATTCCGCTTAAGCAATTATATCCCAATACATATCCCAGAACACGGTGTCACTAGGACATGAGCAATTTCTAAGAATTCAACAATCATTACAAGCCTGTCCGAAATACAAATGGACAAGGAAATTTAAATGAAATAAATACAGTACGAAGGAGACTCTGTCCGCTGCGGATCGCCTCTGGATGATGCAGCTCGCCAAGTCTCTGAATCCTCCACATTTCTATGAAAGCACATGTGCAATAAAATGCACAACAAGTGTAGCATGAGTACAAAAACAACGTGTACTCAGTAAGTTGCCCGCCTAACCTCACAGAGGTAGTGACGAGAGGTCAAATTTGACACTTACTAAAGGTCAATTTAAAATATTTAAGAGTGACACTAAGCATGATTTTATCATAGACAATTTATAAAACAGGATTTTAACATCTTACAACTTCGTTCGCATTTAACACTTGATATCTTCGTCATATTAACAATTAATCAAACATGGTGATTTAATCAAATAATAATAAATCAACGGAAGGAAAAACTTCTTCGAAAAGTCTTTTTAATAACTTTAAATCTCTGTCATTTCAATTGACAATTTAACATTTCAGGACAGTAATCAGGCAAATATCATAGCAATTATGCAGCAAATATCATACGCAGGCAATGCCGAGGGTCGAACGGCGTGGACCAACAATAATAAACTGTGCACTGCCGAAGGGTCGATCGACTCGAACCATAGATGCATCTATCTGCCCCGCTCGCGAATCGATCATGCGACGCGGTTAACATAATACGCCTAGCCTGCTCGCGAATCATCTATGTGACTCAGGTGCTCATATTAATACATACACAAACACAGGGTCTTCCTGCTCGCGAATCACTCAAGCGACTCAGGCACCCAAAGTTACACATATCCACATAATAAATTCGTATTTTATCAAGAAAACCATTTTTCTCAGGAAAGTGGTAAAATCTTTATTAAAAGAAACATGAAATATAGGTTTTGAAATCTTTATTTTTGAAACTCATTTGTCAAGTTTAGTGATACTCCATGATACAACCCAGTCCAGGTACACATATATTTACAACGAAAACAATTCTCTTTTTAGAAGCTTAACAATATGAGCTCTAGCTTTCCTTTAGACATTAAATTACGTTTTCGGTCATATTAGCAGTTTCATATTACATGCAGGGTTACAGTGTCACGACCCAAATTCCCACCCTTAGGGATCGCGATGGAGCCTAACACCACACTTGATAGGCAAGCCAATGTTAGAATTTGAGTAGCTAAATTCCTTTGATTATTTCTTAAACATCAATAAATAAATCTAATGTAAACTTAATTTAAATGATTTTCAATGATAAAATAATAAACAATTGAATAAAAACGAACCACGAACTAATTATATAAATAACTCTAAGACTACCCAGGGTCTGGTGTCACAATTCACGAACTACTAAAGAATACTACAAATACTGGGCCGAAAGAAATAATGTAACTGTTCTGAATAAAATAAAACAGCGTTTATGGAAATAGGAGAAGACTCTCGGGATCTGTGAACGCCGACAAATATACCTCGTGTCTCCGAGTAAATGAATAGCCGCTCTAAATATCTCTACTGCTGGTCGATACCTGGATCTGCACAAAAGAGTGCAGAGTGTAGTATCCGTACAACCGACCCCATGTACTGCGTAAGTGCCGAGCCTAACCTCGACGAAGTAGTGACGAGGCTACGGCGGGGCATTAACAACATATAACCTGTGACAATAATATATACTATAACGCAATAAAACAATTCTACACGAACAAGAAAAATATAACTGAGACAATAAATATAAAGCAAGAAGGAAATCTAAACAAATAATTAAATACTGCAACAACAATGAAATAACTTAGCCGCCTTTTCCAGGCCTCAGCTATAACCAACTCTCAAATAATTTCCAAGGTTCCAAACTTTAACTTTAGATAAAAGTAGTGCTAAAATATGAAAAATAGTAATATAAAATAGTAAGTTTTCAAATCTTTGTTTTTCTTTGAAAATCAGTAAAAATATAAATGTCCTCCCTTATCGCTCCTTGTTGCGGCGTGCAACCCGTTCCCACCTGTCCACCCTTATTGCTCCTCCCTATAAATATATCACCCTTATTACTCCTGTTGCGGCGTGCAACCCGATCCCACCTGTCCACCCTTATCACTCCTTGTTGCGGCGTGCAACCCGCTCCCACCAGACAATCACATCTCTTTATTTATAAAAAGGATTTTCACAATTTAAGTCAAATCCTTTCACAATATTTATGTCTCAACAATTGAAAACGAAACAAGTTTCACTTTAAATAATAGAAAGAGCAGAATATGAAATAATGACAATAAAACAATGCAAATCTATATTTTTCTTTGAAAATCAGTAAAAATATAAATGTCCTCCCTTATCGCTCCTTGTTGCGGCGTGCAACCCGATCCCACCTGTCCACCCTTATTGCTCCTCCCAATATATATCACCCTTATTGCTCCTGTTGCGGCGTGCAACCTAATCCCACCTATCCACTCTTATCACTCCTTGTTGCGGCGTGCAACCCGATCCCACCTGTCCACCCTTATTGCTCCTCCCAATATATATCACCCTTATTGCTCCTGTTGCGGCGTGCAACCTAATCCCACCTATCCACTCTTATCACTCCTTGTTGCGGCGTGCAACCCGCTCCCACCGAACATATCATATCAGTTTATTTATGAGACTTTCACAATTCAGGCTAAGCCTTTCACAATACTTTTATTTCCACAATTTCAAACAGAACACCGTATAGCTCGTAAGCTTTAACCAATATCATTTCACAATAAAACCAACCTGAATATATATAAACACCGTAACGCTGTCAACCCAGCTCAGTCTTTATGTACCATGATAAAAAT
>ML331737.1:0-16839 GCA_005239505.1 Nicotiana paniculata
TGATAAGGGTGGCTGAGGTAATAAGGGTGGCCGAGGTAATAAGGATGGAATGTGATCATTAAACCACTATTGAAATGATAATCTATGAAACTCTTGAATATGGTGATGTTGAAAGGGGAAAAGGAGAGATTGTGAAACTTGTTGATTTTGGTTGTTTCTTTCCACGTGCATTGATTGATTGGTTCTATTACTATCTCTTATTTGTGTATTGTTTGATTGTACTTGAGATAAAGTTTGTTCATACATACTAGTACTATTCCACAGTATTAACTTCCCTTTTGCCGGGGACGCTACATCTTTTATATGGATGTAGGTAGGTCCATAGCAGGTAGCTCAGCTCGCCGTTAGTGGTGCCTTCTCCTCATCCTTTTCAACTGTACTAGTGAGCCCCACTTCCTCTCGGGGTCATGTGTGGTTCGTGCCACCTTCTTTTGAGTTTATTGTGTATTGTCAGGTATAGCTGGGGCCTTATTGCGGCATGTAATGTTATGTTTCTAGTATTCCTAGAGGCTCCGCAGACACAATGTGGGTGGTGTACATATGTATTTTGGGTAAGTAATGGTACGGTTCGTAATAGTGATCCACATTGGTAAATGTTGTATGTATTTTGTAAGTATTTGGTATCATATGTTGGCAATGATAAAAAGTAGAAATGAATTCAAGTTGTAAGTTTATGCTTAAGTTATAAATAGCTATTTCACATGAATAATGTACATTGAAATCACGGGGTAACGCGTGGGATAAGAAAGGCAATTCAAGGTCCGCCTAACTGGGGTCCTCCGGTTGAGCGCCGTTCATGCCCCTCGGTTTTGGGGCGTGACATTTTCATTCCTATACACTATTTGAAACCTTATTACGATAAATGTCTATGTTCTGTTATTTACCTGACCTATACAAGTTTTGTTTACAAAAGATATACATTCCACCTTAAAAGGCTCCCAAATCCATTATTAGTGCCTTCAATTATTAGTGCCTGACTGGGGTCCTCCGGTTGAGCGCTGGTCATGCCCCTCGGTTTTGGGGCGTGACATTTTCATTCCTATACACTATTTGAAACCTTATTACGATAAATGTCTATGTTATGTTATTTACCTGACCTACACAAGTTTTGTTTACAAAAGATATACATTCCACCTTAAAAGGCTCCCAAATCCATTATTAGTGCCTTCAATTAAGGGATTTAGTTACATCCTTTTTTTTCTCCTCTTCTCTTTCCTTATTTTTCTGCAATCATCGACAGTCTCTTCTCTGCAATCTTCACCTTCTTTGAGCATAAGAATCTTCTTTTGTCGAACTTATTTTCACTTCTTCGAGCATATGAAATGGGAAAATTATAGTATAAGAACAAAAGACAGAGTTGACAAGGTGTGAACACGAACACTGCCTATATTCCTTTCTTCCTTCTTTTTTTTTTAATAAAAAAACTTAGGCAAAATTTATGTTATAACGTCAACGAATACCTTGTTAAAGTACTCCAACTCTCATATATCACTCTTTCTGTAATGGTATAATGGAGAAGGATTAGAAGTCAAAGCAAGAATAACAAGTAAAACCTACCACTTATATTAAAGATACAGTGGTTTTCTGAAACAAGTAAAGCTTTGAAAAATGCAAGGGAAGGAAAAAATAAGAGAATGATGGAACTTTAACTTACTGTTTATGTGATGTGTGACGGGCCTTGGACACAAGCAAGAAGAGAAGCAAATAAACTCCAAGGGTTTAGATCCGGTTTCAGGACATACTATTAAACTACTTTTTGGAGCATAAGAATCTTCTTTGCAATCTTCATCTTCTTCGAGAAGATTTAAGTTTTAATGTAACCTTACTAAGAGAGCATTCCACATTAAAAAAATGAAAAAGAAAATGAAAAACAGATTAAAACCCTGACAATTTGAGCAAACATATGCCTATAATATGTTGTATCTGATTTATATAATTTATCTACAACTTTCATACATTATTTTTACACAGTTAAGTACAACTACAATATCATACAACTTAAATACAAATTTTATATAATATGTCTTTTGTATATTTTGTATCTGATTTATACATAGTAAAAATAAATTTCATACAACTAATTATATATTATTCAACTTATCTACAATTTTCATATATTTTCTACTCAGTTATATACAACTACAATATCATAACACTTAAATACAATTTTTATACAATATTGTTCAATTTTCATACAATAATTAAATAAAAAATATATATATAAACAATAGAATACAATTTTTTTATAATTTTACTACAATTTCGTAAGTATAATGTATATCATGTCTTCTTCTTCGAGTTTCAATCTGAAATTCAACCAAAATCAAGTCTAATCTACACCAAAACACCCTCAAAATTGAGATATAAACTCCAAACCATATTCTCAATTGTTTGCAACAAACCCAATCCAAACAAATAATTATTTTTGAAAATCAAAATTCGAATTCAAAGCTTCAAAAATTTTTAATGGATGTCAATGGTGTATTTGGTGCTCTCTTTTCCTTTCCTTTACAAAATTGGAATTACGGATTGAGAGATAGAGAGAGACGTATAGAGAATTCTCAACTGTTTGCGACAAACCCAATTCAAACAAATAATATTTTTTGAAAATCCAAATTCGAATGCAAAGCTTCAAAGCTTTTTAATTGTTTCTAATTGTGGGATTGATACTCTATTTTTCTTTGCTCTACATTACTGAATTTAGGTATTGAGGGAGAGAGAGAGAGAGAGAGAGAGAGAGAGAGAGAGAGAGAGAGAATAATGATGAGAAGTAATTGATTCCTAATATAAAGGGATACTCATTTAATTCTTAAAGTGTATATAATCGGTAAATTTTTATATAGGATATAATTAAATTGAAATTGAGTAGGAAAGGTGATAAGATTTTCAATAATGTATAGGTACGTAAAAATTCCTTTACGAAAATTCTTAGTTATTCTTTTCAAAATGTTTAGCTTTAGCCCATTATTGCAGCCACTGGGCTATATCTTGATTGGGTCAGTGAGCCAAATAGCCTTTCAGGCCTCAGAAAAACCCGATCCGACCCGTTTTAAAAACTTGCGCAAAAAGACTAGCTTTGTACTAAAGTCTACAGAAACAAGAATAAGCTCGACTCTTTCATTGCGCTTCTCTTAGATCTCACATCTCAGGTATCACTCTTTCTTTTCCTTTCGTTACCCACTTGAGCAAATTGCAACATGGTTGTTTATTTTACCGTGAATTTTATGCTTTTAATCGAGAAATTACTCCATTGTTGAATTGTTTCCCCCAAATTTCTTGGTAATTTTGTTAAAGCTATGTTTAAAGACTTTTTACATGAAATCGATGATGGCTTTGTGTTATTCCTATGGATAAGTAAATTAGTTGAACTCGTGGATTTATTTTTTTACAAAATATATCGTAGGAGGGTTTACATGGGAAAGAGTGTAGTTGATAGTAGTAAGTTTAGTTTGTTCCTAGCATTCTTATCTTTCCCCTTTATTTTACTCTTTAGGATAAAAATATTTCAAATTAAGGTTAATTTTTTTACTAATAGTGTAATAAAGTACATCTTTCGAGCAGCTCTTGTTGTAAAGAATTGATTTAATTAGAGAAAAAGAGTCAAAATTCGTTGAGATGCACAATGGAAGCAATTTAGATTTTGGGAATTTCTTGGTAGGGAAGTTAGGTGGATATTATGAAGTAGAAGTCTCAAAATATGACTAGGGATGCCTAAGAAGATTCAAAAGGCTGTATTACCTCATTTAGGTATTTATGCCATGGTCTCTGGCGCGTAACCTAAAAAGATTAATCACTTAGCACCACATGAGCCGTGTTAGGGCTTTGAATGATAGAGCCAATTTAGAAAGATTTCTTCATTTGAAATCCCCGTGAGGTCTGTCTTCTCTAGGGATCTCTCTGAGTGAGGAGTTAGGTAATAATATATTAAATTATATGTATCGGCCTCATGTTGGAGCTTCAAGTGTTGAAAAGGAGAGAGATGTAGTTAGTGTTGTCCACAATGATTGTTCCCCCTTGTAGTAAACAATAGTGCCTGATCAGTTAAAGGCATGTCAAATCAAAGCTGCAAGATTGCAGCACTTTTTGCTGAGTTTAAATGAGATACCCACTTGGCTTAGTTAATTCCCAATTTTCTAGTTCCTTTCGTTATCTCTTCTTTTTTGTAATGCTCTAGGTGTTGTATTCAGTAAGGGTGCTTTACTAAAGAGTCCCCTGCCTAAACATTAGGGTTTTATTGGAATTGATATCTGGAATATGATGAACCTGGGATCACATTAAGCTCTTGCCTTGAAAATTTTTCTGGAGGTCCCTTTACTCAGTCCGAAATGTATTTACATCCAATTAGTTGACAATTGATCAATTCTTAAAATCTTTTGGTTGTAAGAAATGAAGCAGATACTGGTGGTACTAGCCTCCAGTCTGTCAGTTGTAGCCATCTTATTCTAGTAGGCAACTCTAGCGACATCTAACTCTGTCAATAAGACCCACGACCATGTGGTTTTTCTGCTTTGCTATGGCCTGCAGGCCAAGGTGCTTCAAGAATCTACAATCTTCATGAGCCTGCCGTCACTCGAAGTAGAGCTCTTCTCCACAAATAATTTTCCCTCCAAGTTTTTTACTATTCCTCTGGAACTTCATAGTGCACATGCTCATTCCTTTCTCCTTATTGGGTCCAAATGATAAGAAGAACCATGAATTCCATAATGTCCCTAGTCCTATTGCCTTTTGGCTTTTGGCCCCGACTTGAATAGTCTCTCTCACCTACAGCTTGCATTGTGAGATAGTTACCCACAATCCTCCCTTGCTAAGGATCCTCTCTTCTTTTCCATTTCCACATACTGGACAGGACACTCAGAAGGATCCTTGTCTTGTTGGACGTCAAAGGTGTTGAACTTGATCAAGAAGATGATCCTCCTAATCATCATTGCTTAATCTGTAGCATTAGCTCTATTTGCTCCCCATTGTGTCCTTAGTTCCCATTGTTATGGAATTGGAAGAGGTAAACCAGCTGCGTTGGTTTAATAGACATTTGAGGCCTATCAAAATATAAAGAAAAGAATAGACTTGTCATTTGGTAAATGTAACAGCTCAGCCCGCTAGAGCGAACAATATCACTAGTGGGCTGGGCTGTTACATATGGTATCAGAATCACTTCACGTGTGACCTTGAACAGTGGTGGGGCAAACCTCAGCGATGCTGGGTATATAAGTAGACATGCCTTAAGACTCTAGTGACGCCTTTTAAAGCGCAAAGGGTTTATGTGTACAAGCAGAACAGTTCTATTTGACAGCTATTACTTACAACAATGGAAACTATGCCTCAATCCCAACCAATTTGGGGTTGAAATGAATCCTCATTGTTTAACATTGCTCCATTTAAGCCCGTCTATTTCCAATATCATTAAAAATAGTTTCTCTAGCACAAGAAGTTCTTTTATGTTATTTACTGGAATGTAAACCTTTAATAGGACTAAAAGACTCTTAGCAAACATTGGACCTAAAGTAAGCGTACCAACACAACTAAAACTTTGTCTCAACTAATAGGTACATAGATCTTTTTCTTCTATTGTGCTCTATTTTCCGTTAAGTGGATTTCAAGAGATTGTAGGTTCGTTACAACTTACTTCCACTCTTCCTTGATTGACTACTATTACTTGGTTAACAACTAACTGAACCTTGGCTTTCTATGAAAATAGAAGTCGTGTAGTGAATACATTTTCTTGTTTGTATATGATTGTATTCATTAGTGAAAAAAAAGTGGCATAGGACGTCCTCTTTAGCGGAAGACATAATCTTGGTTGCATATGGTATTATTCATTAGTGAAAAGTGTTTAAGCATTAAGCTTGATCCCAAACTTAGATCTATTACCAAAAAAATTAAGCATCTATGATTTATGATAAATGAGGGATTCACTAGCTACATAGCTACAATTTGGGACAAAAGAACAAAGTTTAAGGTGATTTCTGCCTGGAACTGTCATAAGAATAGTGGAGATCATAGTCTCTGATGTATGAAGGGAAAAAGAAGATTTAGGTTAAAAATTAGTAGAATCTAGGGCTGTTTGGCTGCACAGGTGCTAAAACTCTAACACTAATGCGAACAGTTGTAGTGGAAGAAAAGGAAAACTTTGTCCAGAAATCTTGTGACACATCCTGAAACAACCCTTCACTTATGGTTCATAAGCTACAAGTAGGAGGAAATGCTAAGATTGCATAACAAGTAACTAAATCTTCCCTTAGGTACTGCAAATCTAAACTTAAATCCTTCACTTATTTAAATTAAAAGAATATTCATGTGTCTAAGCTGCCTTCTTTCGTTTACCTACTGGGCTCATGAAATGATGGTTGAGAACTTATATTCCTCTAGTACTTATAAGACAAGTAGGGTATTGAGTTAACCTCAAGAAAATATGAAGAGTGTCATTGATTCTAGAATTCAAAAATCTAAATTTAGCAGTACACATGATTCAAAAGTCCAGAGTTTGCCCTTACAGAAGGAAATTCCCTGAGGTTGTTATGTCATGGCAATTTCAGCTTCAATTAATTTGCAACTTATATTGTTCTCACTCAATTTTTACATCCTTTTTTCTTCTATCTCTGCTTGCATACTTGTTGTTTGGACTTATTCATGGTAAGGGTACAATAGAGTAAACAAAGTTTCACATGTTTTGAAATTTTTATGTAACAAATTCACTGCATGATAAAAAATAATCAGGTGTACTGCAGTTGAGAAACAATGTCACGAAGGTATGACAGCCGTACAACAATCTTCTCCCCCGAAGGTCGTCTCTATCAGGTTGAGTATGCCATGGAAGCTATTGGAAACGCAGGTAGTGCTATAGGCATCTTGTCCAAGGATGGGGTGGTTCTGGTGGGTGAAAAGAAAGTAACATCTAAGCTGCTTCAGACCTCAACATCAAGTGAGAAGATGTACAAGATTGATGATCATGTGGCGTGTGCCGTAGCTGGAATTATGTCTGATGCCAACATACTGATTAACACGGCCAGGGTCCAGGCTCAACGCTATACGTTTGCTTATCAAGAACCCATGCCAGTTGAACAACTTGTTCAGTCACTATGTGACACCAAGCAAGGTTACACACAGTTTGGTGGACTTCGCCCTTTTGGTGTTTCATTTCTCTTTGCAGGTTGGGATAAAAATTACGGCTTCCAACTCTACATGAGCGACCCAAGTGGAAATTATGGTGGTTGGAAAGCTGCAGCAATCGGAGCAAACAACCAGGCTGCTCAGTCAATACTTAAGCAGGATTACAAGGATGATATCACAAGGGAAGAGGCCGTTCAACTTGCACTTAAAGTGCTTAGTAAGACAATGGACAGCACTAGTCTCACTTCAGATAAACTTGAGCTTGCTGAGGTATTTCTCTCCAGTGGGAAAGTCAAGTATCAAGCATGCTCACCTGAAACTCTGAATGCAATGTTGGTGCGGTCTGGACTGACCCAACCTGCCGCGGAAGAATAGTAGAAGAATGTCTTTTGGTCAGGATTTGGCATCCATGACTCTACACCATCCGATATATGTTGTACTAAAATTTATGTGATGGGTTTGTTTCTTATTACGACTGCATATTTATGTTGAATTAGGGGCATTCTATCGGTTGGTTTGGTACGGTTTTAAGTTCGGTATGGTTTGGTTTTTTATTTTCCGATTACTGTTGGTGCAGTTCGGTAATTTTGTTATTACTCTTTAAAGTTATATTCTATCCATCAGACTTGTGATCGTAATAAAAGAAAAAAGCTAAATTAGAGAACAAATTAAACCAAAACGGTAATGATGTTTCGTTCTAAAACAAGACATACTATTTTAGAAGCAAAATTACATGAACTGCTAATTTTAGAAGAATATTGTATGGGTCAAAATCCGATTAGGTTCAGCGAATGCAAATGAACGGGTATGGCCGAGGTCGAGCAGATTCAAATAATGAGAAGTCGCTATGCGAAAGATTGAGGCCGTGGTCGAGCAGAAAAAGTAGTAGTAAGGGTTGGGATAGTTTTGGAAATACAGAAAGGAATATTCACTTTTCTGATAAGAACACTTGTAAGAAGTTGAATATTAAGAATATACAAAAAACTTGCCTTGATTGGTTTCACTGTTTATTTTGCCTTTGCCATTCACAAGATCCAAGAACATTTTGTCCATCCTCATATTTTGCTATCATACGTTATTGCCAGAAGGTGGAATCATCTACATCATTCAATATTTGGGTGACTGATTCCTCCTATTTACATTTATTGCCATTTATGAAATTTATTATCTCATTCATTGATAATCATTGAACACCTTCGTGACATATAAAAGCTTAAGACTTTTTGGTCAAACAATTTGACACCGTCTGTGAGGAGCTTCCTACTAGATTAAAAAAAGAAAAAAAACGACAAAGCCTAATTACACAAGCATCAGAAATAGTACACAGCACAAGCACCGTAGTGATTGGGTTCGTCCACATGCAGATATCACCAAATTAAATAATTTGCAACAGCAAATAATAAAATCAAAATCTAGGCAAACCTGCCTTGTGATGTCCACGCAGGGCTTACAAGGTAAAGGACTAAAGGTAATATACTGTGGCACCCTGATTCTAGTTCCCTTTCGACAGAAATAAAGAGTTGGATCTAGTCTGTATTAATTATGGTTATTTAAGCACAGTCGAACTCCTTTATTTGAGTTATCTTTTTGCATGTAAGGCATGAAGATTCTTTTCTTGTGCATTTGAATCATAGAAATTTTACGCATTAAAAGAGATGTTTGTATGTATTTGGGCTTTTTTTTCATTTTTAGCTCCGTCAGAAATTATTTATTTTAAAAATGGCTATACAATATTATTTTTATCGTCAGGCTTACTAATTATGTCATAGTTCAAACTTTATCTTTCACCTTTGGTTCTTCCAAGTCTTTTACAGGGATATAGAAATAACATAATAGGACAGTAATAGAGAAATCGTGTTATTTTTTTTTACAAGGTACTAAGTAGCTAGCCTAACTAGAGCTTGAACACTAAGACTGGTGAAATGTGAAGCAGAATTCTCAGCTGGTGAGGAAAATCTTCTTCGATTAATTTCCATATTATGTTTCCAAATGCATCACAAAAGAAATAAGTATGGTTTTAATCAGTAGCTCGCTAGTATGATACTCCTTCCGCCCCAATTTATGTGAATATGTTCGAATTTCGAGAAACAAATGAATCCTTATTTGATCGTGATTTTTTAATATGTTTTTAAATATTTTAATTTGTTAATTACTTTGACTTATATCAATTTTTACGTAGTTTTTAAATAAGTAAATTTTATCTCAAAAGTTTTAAAGATACGATGTCCAAATTCACAGTCAAAATTAAAAAAATTGAATCTCGATAAAATAAAAGTCACATAAATTGGGACGGAGGAAGTATTATATTATACCAACATAAAAACAGCTACAAATGTAGTCAATAACGCTACAATGAGGCGAAACAGTACTGAGCTCTAATTAATAATTAGTATATAGAAGCATTACAACAATCCAGCGGGAGATAAAAATGGAACAATATTCATAAAGTTGTCTTATGTATAAAATAAAAATATTATAGACTATTACAATTATTTCATGTAACAATTTTACGAGGATCCAAAGTCTAAACTACCCAAATATTTGGCTCTCCTAACTGAGATCTTTGGAGTGACTCTATTATTCTCTATATATGGGTAGAAAAACTTGAGAGAACTACAAAATATGCAAATAAAGAACGACTCAACTCCTTAACATCAATTATATCGCAAGCAGTGGCGAAGCTATCAATTTTTTCAAGGGTATTTAAATTTGAAAAAAGTAAAAAGAAATTCATGACAAAGGGTATTCAATATGTGTTATATACCTCTAAAACGTAATATTTTACCTATATACACAGTGCAATTTTCGACGAAGGGTGGTCAGTTGACCACATTTGTGACCATGTGGCTTCGCCACTGATCGCAAGTGGTATCCGAGATCTTCCTTTTCTTGCAACAAGCTAGTTTCTCCCTGACTTGGCCAAATACTTTTTGCTGGGAACTACAAAGCATCGCCATAACGTAGCTAAACCCTAGGGAGAACGTAACTATCGACGCAAAAGAAGTAAAAGCCCTAAGCTCTACTTTGGATGAAAGAAAGTAAAGGTAATGGTGAGTACGTAAAGACACTAAGTAATTGCATTAGATATACACAGGCAAATTAACCTTTTCCCATCTTACACGGGAAAAGGTTTTTCAGCGTGGAAGTTTCCTAAACTAACAAAATTAGTTACTTTGTGTCATCATGCCTGTAAATAATTTTACCCTATTTTAGTTTTTCACCTAGTGCTTCTAAATTAAATTAAATCCTTAGAATGAAACAGGGAAGTGCTTTTTTATTTTATTTTAAACAATTGGAACATAAATAACGGTCTTTTTACTTTATTTCATCATGTAAATTGTTGGTTGCAAATCAGGTCAGATAAATCCACGAGACCACTTTCTCAGTAAAAAAATATCTGAAAAATATGTCGTCTTTAAGATCCAACGGAAAAGGTTACAATAAGTTGTTGGCGTAAGTGAAGTTTGTTTTGATGATTGACAAATAAACTCAAGTATGAGTCAGGTACATTACAGTGTATACATACACGAGTATATTCGAGCATAAAATATGCACGCGTAGGAGATAAGCTTAAGTGATTATAAATGATATTTCCTAAATGAAAATGTTGCATAAGTGATAAGGAGAATGACTCCTTACTCGAAGAGAACTCTATCCTTGGTAAAGGAAGAGCTAGAAGTTGAAGATAACTAGGACTCTTCCACCGAGGAAGAGTATAGCATTAGAACTCTAGTTATTTCCTATTCTACTAAATCTATATATTTCGGGATGCTCTTTTTACATACACACACAAATGCTGAAGTTAAACTTAAGTTGAGAGCAAAATAGCAAGGCATTTTGTAAGCAATTTATGTGTGATTCAAGTGTGCGAACCTGAAGCTACATGAACCAGATAGAAGAATCAGTTCCAAGTGTCTGTCTTTTATTCTAGTTTCATTGTAGTAGGACTTTTGAGTTGTACCTTTTAGCTTTATCTAAAAGCAATTGTACTAGGTACTTTGAGTGTAGTATTCAAATTAGAGTTAGCTTGAAGTTGTCGCAACATCTAGATGTTGGTTTCCAGAAAGTATTAGAGGTAATCCTTAGGTTTACAAAGAGTTTTATAAAAATTTTGGCTCAGTTATTTAGTGAAGTATTGGAAAAATCCTACTGGGTAGTAGGTCGTATTTTTTTTTACCTTTTGGGCCAGGTATTTTCCACGTAAAAATACTTGTGTCCTTTACTTTCCGTATTTATTATTCCGCTACAGTAGTATAATGAACACATAGAAGAACTAGGTCCTTCTATAGTTTGTGCACGCGAAAAATTGGACGCCACATAAATCACCCCCCTCTTGTGTGATACCGAAGTATAAAACATCAATTGTTATCAGAACGAGTTATCCTTGAAGAGGCTAACACCTTAGGAGAAGATCAAGATAAGTGCACCACCTGGAAATTGGGAAGGACAATCCACTTCTAGGCCACCCTCTTTAATGGCCAGTACTACCCTTGGTGGAAGAATAGAATGTGAGATCACGTCCAAGGAGAGGACTATGAGCTATGGGACATTGTCACTGATGGTCCACTGGCTATCTTGAAGAAAATGCTAAAGGAGTAGATGTGTAACGATCCGATCGATCGTTTTGAGAATTTGCACTTCACTCGGTAGTTTGGGGGCACGAGTAGCTCCGTATGATGTATTAGGACTTGTGTGCAAAATTTGAGTTCATTCTGAGTTGATTTGATATGTTTCGGCGCTAGTTTTTGGAAGTCGAATGTTCATTAAGTTTGATTTGAGGTGCGTTTCGTCGTTTCGATATTGTTATGCGTGATTTGAGGCCTCGAATAAGTTCGTGTTATGTTATGGTACTTTTTTATATGTTCATACGGGGTCCCGAGGGGCTCGGGTGAGTTTCGGATAGGTTTGGGTTGTGTTGCCCTCGTTTTTCTTATGTTTCGACGCCGTTTCTTTAAGCATAAATGATTTTATATTGAACAAAGAAGTTCCGATTTCAGCATTAGATCCGTATATTAATTACGTACCTGTAGCAAAAAGAATCGTCGAATTTGGACATCGTATGAGGATTTTATGACCATTTTACTAAGAATTGAGTTACAAGTTTTTTCAGATTAATTACAAAATTGCCACTGACTTCGTATTTAAAAATCTGCACATTTTCAAATATTGAAACCAACGTATCTCCTTCATTATTAGGTCAAATGGAGTGATTCAAAAGTCTATCTTGACTGAAATTTCACAAGAAATCATTCGAGGCATAAAAAACAAGTTTTGGGGATCATTTGTCATGCAAAACGAGGTAGAACAACTAGGTTTTGTTCATTTGGTCATATTTTGAGTTGGGGAGCTCGAATTTGGACAATTGTTGGAGGCAAATTTCACCATATGGATTGGTGTATGCGTTTAATACTTGATTTTGGTTATATTTTATGAATCCATCTTTGTTTTTAGCATTTGATTGATGATTTCAAAGTGAAATTTGAAGGTTTTGTCTAAAATTTCATAAAATAAAATTTTGAGCTTTGAACGTCGATTCAGAATCGGACTTAAGTGAAGCTAGTATGGTTGGACACTTAATTGAATGGGTTATCAGATTTTATAAATTTTGTTGGGATCCGAGGCGCGGTCCCGGGTTAGGTTTTTTGGTCGATTTTGGGCTTTTGATTAAAGATTCAAATTTTTTCGATTGGGATTGGTTCCTTTAGCATTGTTTGATGTATTTGAGTTGTTTTTGGTTAGTTTCGATCCGTTCGGAGGTCGGACGCCTGGCATGGCATTTTGGAGCATCTCTTGTCTTGCTCGGTATTGGAATTGGCTTGTTTGAGGTAAGTAACTCTTCTAAACTTAGTGCTGAGGGTATGAAACCCCAAAATACGTGTTATATTATTGGTATTGAGGTGACGCACATACTAGGTGACGAGCGTGTGGGCGTGCACCCTTTGAATTGGTACTCCGAGGCTCCCATGGCACTATATAGTGGCCCTATCTTGTTGTTATCTGTGTCTCCACCATGTGATATAGTAACTGAGCTGACAATCATGCTAGATATCATGCTTAGACTTATGCCGATACTGTTTGGACCCACTGAGGTCATTTCTGCTGTGGAGTTATATGCTTTCATTGTTTTATATACTCAGTCATATGCACTTATATGCATATCATATTTCAGTCTCTGTTGTTATTCATTGATACATCACATCATTATTTTCGGGCTAGTTTCATGACATTGTGAGCCCGAGGGAGAGAGAGAGACTGGAGAAATTTATGAGTGAGTGAGACCGAGGTCCTGATTGTGAGGATATTTATGAGTGAGGCCGAGGGCCTGATTGTGAGTATATTTATGGGATCAGGATTCACGCCGCAACATGTTTATTTATGGGATTGGGCTTCATGCCGCATCATTTTTATTTATGGGATCGGACAACACGCCGCATCATGTTTATATTTGGGAACAGGTTACACGCCGCAACATGTTTGATATAGACCGAGGGCCTCATTGATTTATACCATGATTGGCTTGCTATAGCGCTTGGGTTGAAGGACCCCTCCGGAGTCTGTACCCACCCCAGTGAGCGTGGGTACCTACTGAGTGATGATTGCTCGAGGGGCTGTATATGAGTGATGTTTGCCCGATGGGATGTATATGAGTGACTGGGAGGACTGAGTGAATTGATACTCTGAGAGCTTGCATATGGTTTCATCATGGAATTGCATCGCATTTGATATGAATATTTGACATACATGCATAGAGATGCATTTTTCCTCATGTTATATAGTATCACGTCATTCATGGCTTTTTACACACATTGATATGTGGGTATACAAAAGTGTTTTGTACTTGAGATTTGGAAAGAAAATGAAACTTCTTACTTATTGCGTCAAGGGTTTTGAGAAAAATCATAATTTTCAAACTTACCTGTATTCTTTTGGCATTTTCAGCAAAAGAACCGAGTTTCACAAAAACATTTGAAAAGCGTGCCTATTTTTCTGAAATTGTGAATGGGTTGAGCCATTTTACTTCTGAGATACCCCTTTACTGCTTGTGCTATGATGTTGTGACCTGTTGTAAAATATCGGTATGAGATCCAACCTTGTGATAACTTGTCACTAATTTCAACCTAAGGTTAGGTTTGTTACTTACTCTATACATGGGGTCAGTTGTACTGATACTATACTTCTGCACATTGCGTGCAGATGTTGGCTGCAGTTGTTGCTGTATTCGAGGGTTGCTGGATTTGAAGATGTACCTACGTCCATGTTGCAGCTGCCTCTGTTGTTCAGGGTAAACTTAGATTAAATTGTGCTGTTTATGTACTTTTCAAACAGACTATGTATTTATTTCATTTTCGCTTGTAAACTCTATTCTTAGAAGCTCATGATTTATACTACCAGTCCTTGGGAAATATAATAGATCCAGATAATTAATTCTGTTTAATTGACTTGCTAGCAATTATTGAAATTTGGATAGTCATTAGTTGGCTTACCTAGCGGGTCGAGTTAGGTGCCATCATGACTAGCAGATTTTGGGTCGTGACAGATTGATATCAGAGCTCTAGGTTCATAGGTTCTACAAGTCATGAGCAACTGCCTAGTAGAGTCTTGCGGATTGGTATGATGACGTCCATACCTATCTTCGAGAGGCTACAGGACATTTAGGATATACATCCCATCTTTCTTTCCGTATCGTTAACCATTGATTCAGCTTGAAGCGTAACTCTTTGAATTCCTTCCACGCATTTATATGCGCATGTGAGCGCTCGGTATCAACTGTGCATCGACGGCTTATGATTCCATGGTTGAGGGTGAAATATGATTTTGGTGTGCTGATGATGGGCTAGTCTGGAGGACTTGAGGCCGGGTTTTTCCTGTAGCTTGAGCACGAAGATTTCGATTGTGTGAGCACGTGCTTTTGGGACTTATATGTCAGGTGGTGTCCCTATTAGTGGGATTTGTGATTGGATGTGGCGAGTATGATGTGATTGCGGAAAGTGTTCAGATCGTTCGAATGTGATGAAAAGAGTTGATTGAGATGTAAATTTGGTGCTTGATTTCCGTCTTGATTTGACGTACAGTCTCGAGTTAATGTGTGTGTTGACAGATCCATTCATGTTGTTTAGTTGAGGAGTGAAGCAGATTTTCATATCGTGATATGAATTCAGACTCAGGAAGATTAAGTGATTGCGTAATAGTTATGACTGTGGAAGGGTATAAAGAGATGTTAGTTTGAGGCGAAGTAGGTAGGTTATCTCCTACGGGGTATCCTGAGGTTTGAGTGATCCCTATGTGTTTTGTAGCGAGTTCTCTTTTTCCAGTGAATCGTATGTGTTGCAATTTGAGTTCGGGTCACTTATGAGAGTTGACTTGACTATTATAATGGTGAATGTGAGATTTGCAGATAATTTGAAGTATTAGACAATTTGTGTTACATGAACTTATGAAGAATTTAGTTGAAGTTCAGTGCGATATTTATGTAGCAACAGAGTACGGGCATTGTTAGTTATTGTATGCTTTGATCTATGGCTTGGAGCCAAGTGGGGGAGTCTGCTATGGATAAGTTAATTGCACGGTTATGTGTTGTATTAGTTTCAGTTTGAGGTATACTGGTTGTTGACCCATGTCACTGCATAGTTTTGAAGATTGACAAATGGCAGACCAGTTGAACCAGGTCCATCAGAGCACACATCTTGAACTGAATAGCCAGCACATGAAACATATATGCATAGGAGATATTTGTAAATGTGAAATATCAATGAACCAAGAGATTGTCTCCTAATGCGAAAAAGTTGCAAACTGATGAGAAGATTGAAGTCGAATTCAACAAGGAAAGTAACAAAAGAAAGGAAATTGAGTTTGATACGAATTTGTTCACCCAAGTAGAGTTGGACTAGAATTGGACGACAAGCTCAACAACTGACTCTATAAATACTTGATGTATTTCTGCTGGAATTNNNNGCTTGTAGAAATTAGCTAGGGGCTAGTTACTACAAAGGGATTAGAGTTAGTCCTAGGATTACAAAAGATTTTATTTTGTAAGTTCGTTTGGCTCAGAGTTTTTAGTGAAGTGTTTGAATAAATCCTACTGAGGAGTAGGTCGTGGTTTTTTTCACCTTTTGAGCCAGGTGTTTTCCATGTAAAAATCTCTGTGTTTTTACTTTACTGCTTTTAATATTCCGCAATAGTAGAAGTAAGTACATCAAGAAGAACCCAGTTCTTCTATTGAGACAGCACTCAAAAAATTAGGTACCTCACAATTAACTTGTATAATTGTATGGTATTGCCGTCTAAAACATCAATTGGTATTAGAGAGGGTTATCTTTTAAAGGCTAACACCTTGGAGAAGATCAAGATGAGTGCACACCTGGAAATTGGGAAGGGCAATCAACTGCAAGGCCACCACTCTTCAATGGCCAATATTACTCTTGGTGGAAAAACATGATGAAGGACCACCTGATTGGAGAAGACTATGAACTCTGGGACATAGTCACTGATGGTCCTCTAGATACCATGATGAAGACTGCTGAAGGTATAGACATACCAAAGACTAGAGCTGATTGCACTATTGAGGATTTGAAGAAATGGGAGAAGAATGCAAAGGCCAAAAAGTGGCTAGTGTGTGGACTAGGTTCAGACGAGTGTCGTGCCCCCCTTTTTCCTTGCACGGGTCAGGCACGGAGAGATCGGGTTCATGACATTCTGGACAACTCCTTAAAGGAAGAGGTTTAAGGAAGAGTC
>ML331738.1:0-63252 GCA_005239505.1 Nicotiana paniculata
AATCACACGTGCTCTAAGCATGCCCTCCAAGATATGAACTGTCTGCTTCGACTGCCCATCAGTCTGTAAATGAAAGGTTGTGCTGAGCTCTACACGGGTCCCCAACTCACTCTGTACTGCACTCTAGAAATGCAAAGTGAACTGAGGGCCTCTATCTGATATGATGGAAATAAGCACACCATGCAACCGAACTATCTCCTGAATATAAATCTAGGCCAACCTCTCTGAAGTATACATGGTCACCACCAGAATGAAGTGTGCCGACTTGGTCAACCTGTTGACAATGACCCAAACTACATCAAACTTCCGCAAGGTTCGTGGCAACCCAACTATGAAGTCCATAGTAATGTGCTCCCATTTCCACTCATGTATAGTCATTTGGAGTAGGCCACCTGGTCTCTGATGCTCATACTTAACCTGCTGGCAATTTAGACACCTCACGACATACTCGATTATGTCCTTCTTCATCCGCCGCCACCAATAATGCTGCCTCAGGTCGCGATACATCTTCATGGCACATGGATGAATATAATATCGAGAATTGTGTGCCTCCTCTAGAATCCTCTCCCTCAAGCCCTCAACCTTAGGAACACATAGGCGACACTGGAGTTGCAGAACACCATCCTCACCGATAGTAACCTCCTTGGCACCACCCTGTAGCACCGCCTCTTTGAGAAATAACAAGTGCGGATCATCATACTCCCGAGCCTTGATTTGCTCCAATAGTGAAGACTGAGCAACAACGTATGCAAGAACTCGGTTGGGCTCTGAAATGTCCAACCTCACAAGTTTGTTAGCCAAGGACTGAAATGTCCAAAGCTAATGGCCTCTCTCATCTACTGAAAATGATGCCAAGCTACCCATACTCTCCGCCTTTCTGCTCAAGGCATCTGCAACTACATTCGCCTTCCCGGATGATAAAAAATAGTAATATCATAGTCCTTTAGTAACTCAAGCCACATGCGGTGACTCAAATTGAGATCCCTTTGCTTGAACAAATCCTGAGCTGCGATGATGAGAGTAAATCTCACAGGACACCCCATAAAGATAATGCCTCCAGATCTTAAGATCAAGAACGACAACGGCCAACTCCAAATCGTGTATAAGATAATTCTTCTCGTGGGGCTTTAGCTGATGTGAAGAATATGTAATAACTCATCTCTCCTGCATCAATACACAACCCAAACCAATGCGTGAAGCGTCGCAATACACACTATACATCCTCCAACCGGAAGGCAACACTAGAACTGTTGTTGTAGTCAGAGCTGTCTTAAACTTATGGAAGCTCGCCTCACAATCATTGGACCAACGGAACGGAGCACCCTTCTGGGTCAATATATTCAAAGGTGTTGCAACATATGAGAATACCTCCACAACCCAACAATAATAATCTGCTAACCCCAAGAAGCTCCTGATATCAGTCGCCGTAGAAGGACGAGGCCAACTCTGAACTGCCTCAATCTTCTTGGGATCCACCTTAATACCCTCACCTGATAAAACATGCCCCAAGAATGCTACATAATCTAGCCAAAACTTACACTGGGAGAACTTATCATATAGCTTTTGTTCCCGCAAGGTCTGAAGCACCACTCTCAAATTCCGCTCGTGCGCCTCCATGCTCCGCGAGTAGATCAAAATGTCATCAATGAAGACAATGACGAACAAATCAATACATGGCCCAAACACCCTGTTCATCAAATCCATAAGCATCGCTAGGGAATTAGTCAGACCAAAGGATATTACTAGAAACTCATAATGACCATATCTAGTCCGTAAAGCAGTCTTGGGAACATCTGAATCCCGAATTTTCAACTGATGGTACCCCGATCTCAATTCGGTCTTAGAAAACACCCTGTCACCATGCAACTAGTCAAACAAGTCATCAATTCGCGGCAATGAACTTGTTCTTAATGGTAACTTTGTTCAAATTGCGGTAATTAATGCACATCCACATAGTCCCATATTTTTTCTTCACAAATAACACTGGTGCACCTCAAGGTGATACACTTGGCCTGACGAACCCCTTTGCTAGAAACTCCTCAAGTTGTTCCTTCAACTCCTTCAAATCTTTCGGAGCCATACAGTACGGTGGGATAGATATAGGTTGGGAACTTGTAGCCAAATCAATATAGAAATCGATATCATGATCTGGTGGCATGCCTTGAAGATCAGAAGGAAACACATCAGAGAACTCCCAGACTATAGGTAGTGAATCAATCACCAAAGACTCTGCGGTAGTATCCCGAACATAGGCTAGATAATCCAAATAACCCTTCTCGATCATGTGTCGAGCCTTCGTAAAAGAGATGATCCGTATAGGTGTGCTAACAGACGAACCCTTCCACTCCAACCTAGGAAACTCTTGCATCGCCAAGGTAACAGTCTTGGCATAGGAATCAAGGAGGGCATGATATGGAGATAACTAGTCCATGCCCAGGATGACCTTGAAGTCTATCATATCAAGTAGCAAAATATCCGCTCTAGTATCATAACCACAGAATGTAACAANCAGAAATAATCCATGTGGTCATGGTATCTGAGGCCACTACATATGGTCTGGCCGGGAAAGCATCGAATCTAGATGGAGCGCCACCTGTCTAGACTCCACCTCTAGGACGGCCCCTACCCACCTGCCCTCCGCCTTTGGGAGACCGGACGGCTGGTGCGGCGACTGGTGCTGTAATCATAGGTTGAGAACCCTACCGCACTTCCTTGCCCCGAAGCTTTAGGCAGAACCTCCGCACGTGACTGGAATCCTCGCACTTGAAACAACCTCTCGGTACAAAGGGCTGCTGACCTGAAGTTTGACCTTGATGGCCTAAATACCCACTGGAGGAGCCCTGAATAGCTGGTGGGCGGTAGGAACTCTCTGGCATGTCACTGAAATAGGGTCAAACTGGAGCACCTCGAGGAGGTGGCGGTGCTGGTCGAACTGGAGCACCTCAGATGGAGCACCATTGTACCCTACAGAATAACAAAATCGCTTGTCTCACAACATCTTCTCTCGGACCCGCTGACGATAACCCTCAATCCTATGAGCTATCTCAACAACCATCTGATAAAAAGTACCCATCTCAACCTCTCGGGCCATAGTGGCCTAAATACGGGAGTGAAATCCCAAAACAAACCTCTGCACTCTCTCCGCCTCAGTAGGAAGTATCATAAGTACATGGCGAGACAACTCAGAGAACCTCACCTTATAATCGGTCACTGACATCTGACCCTGCTGCAGCTGCTCAAACTGTAACCACAACTCTTTCCTCTGGGAGGGTGGAATATACTTATCTAGGAAAAGGCGTGTGAACTGATCCTAAGTCAAGGGAGGAGAACCTGCTGGTTTGCAAAGAAGATGAGACTGCCACCATCTACGAGCCCTGCCCTCCAACTAAAAAGTAGTAAAATCCACCCCGTGGTACTCCAATATGCTCATGTTGTGCTGTCTGTCCCTGCATCGATCAATGAAGTCCTGGGGATCCTCATGCTGCTAACCCCAAAAGACAGGAAGGTGTAGCCTAGTCCATCTGTTCAATAGCTTCTACGGCTCACAGACCGCAGCTGGTCTGGGCTAAGGTACGACTGCTGCCACTGGCTGGGCTCCGCCCATGGGTAGTGTGCCCGTGGTCTGATATACGACAATCGCATGCCCAGGAGCCTGAGCAGTAGGGGTTTGTGCTCCCCTTCCCGCCTGAGATGTGGCTGGGTCTGCTTGAACTAAACCAGCCTGGGTCATAGTATCCATGAACCGTAGCATACGACCCAAAACTTCCTGAAAGCCTAGTGCAGACATGAAATCTACCGGGGTTGGCTCTGCTGCAGGCTCCTCGCCCTGCTCCTCCTTGATGGGGTCCTCTACTAGATCCGCTGGTGGTATAGCTGGGGCAACTCTGGTACATCCTCATCCCTTACCTCGTGCCGATGCTCTCCCCCGGCCTTTGCCTTGGGCTCTAGCAACTGTGGGAGCAGGTCTTCCCGGGTTCGGAACATCTGTCGTGCGCGTTCTCACCATCTGTGAGAGAACAAGAGAAAGATACTTAGTCCATCATCAACTGCACGATAGGAGATGAAGAAAGAGTAGTTTCCTAACACCCTATAGCCTCCTGAAGATAAGTATAGACGTCTCCGCACTGATCAACAAGACTCTATTAGACATGGTCATAACTAGTGAGACGTACGTGAACCTAGTGCTCTGATACCACATTGTCATGATCCAATTTCTCCTATAGGCCGTGATGGCGCCCAACAGTACCGCTAGGCAAGCCAACACTGAACTAACTCTATGATCATTTCTTTTAGAAATTTGAAATAGTTGATTTTTAATTATTCCGAAATCAAAAAATGAAAAGGTTAGTAAAAAGAGAAAGTAAACAATTTTAAAAAAACAAAGGAATGAAGTAATTACTCAAAAACCAACAAGTGTCTACTAGCATAAATCTCCAAGATCTGGTGTCACAAGTGTATGAGATACTTGTAGAATATACAAAAGAGTACTACACTACTGTCTGAAATGAAATAGATAGAACATAAAGAAAAATAAAGACTTCGGCTGCTACAGAACGGGCTCGGAAGGCAGCTCACCCCTAAGTCTTGTAGGAATCAAAGATGCACGCCGGATTGATATCCAGATGCACCTGCCTCAGATCCTGCACGATTAGTGCAGAAGTGTAGCATAAGTACATAAACAACATGTACCTAGTAAGTATCCAATCTAACCTTGAAGAAGCAGTGACGAGGGTCCACTCCGACATTTACTATGGGCTAACAATAAAATAATAAAATTATGACAAAGCATGGACTATATAAATACAACTGAAAATGCAATAACAAGAATAAATGAACAATTCTTTCACTAATAGTAAGGCCCAATTAATTTCCACCAATTAACAATTTAATCTCTCAAGCCAACGCAACAACATCAATTATAGTTGGGTTTCAAGAATGTTTACGTACAAATTATGTCGAGGTCGTACGGGCCGATCCAACCTACAAATAAGTAAACTATGCACTACCAAGGGTCGAACAGTACGGACTCTCGTCACCTCGTGCTCATGTAGCAGCCAAAAATTGGAGCACATAATAGATCAATTCACCTATGGGGTTAATTCCTCTTACAAGATTAGAAAAGAGACATACCTCATCTCAAAGCTTTCTTTCCGGTCCAAAATTATGTTTAAACCCTCCACTCGGTGCCAAATGACTCGAAACTAGTCAAATGTTATATAAAATAGTCAATTCATGTTCAAAAGTTGATATACTAACTATTAAAGTAATTTCCCAACCCAAATTGAAGAATTCTTAAAATTCACCCCCGGCTCACGTGTCCCCATAACCCCATGAACTCAAACATATGATTTTTACCCTATTCCATAACCATTTTCGTGGTTAACTCCCATTTTTATCAAAACCCTAGATTTTTCATCTAAACCTATGATTTCACAAATTTTTACATGTTAATCTACCTATAATCTATGTATTTAACTCACCTTGTGTATAAATTACTTACCTCAAAGTGCTAGGTGAAAACCCCCTTCCAAGAGCTCTAAAATCGCCCAAGAGATGAATGAAAATGAGCCAAATGGCCTAAGTCTTGCATTTAATAAAGTTGTTGAACAGGTCGCGGATGTCGCATTTGCGACACCTGGTTCGCAATGCGAAGTCACAAATGCGCTAAAATCATCACAAATGCGATGCTGGACTCTCCTTTGTCATGGTCAAAAATGTGACCAAAAACTCGCAAATGCGACCAAAAACTCGCAAATGCGAAGGCAGGCTGGTAGCAATAGTGAGTGGAAATTTTGCAAATGTGAGTCTTGCCCAGATCAGGCGTCTTTGCAATTGCGAAGCCTTTCTCGCAAATGCGAGGTTCCCAAATGCAAACCAATTCTTTTATTTGCGACACCTGAGACACCATCAAAGAAAAACCAGAAAATTGAAGCCTTCTCATCAATCCGAACACGTCCGAAACTGACCAGAGCCCTCGGCCCCACACCAAACATCCACACAAGTCTAAAAACATCATACAAACTCGCTCGTGTGATTGAAATACCGAAATTACATCTAAAATCACGAATCGGACGCAAAAACGCATGGATTAACTCATGAACTGAAAAACTTCTAAAAATACTTCAGCGCATCTGATTCCTATCAATTCAACTCGGAATGACGCCAAATTTTGTGTTCAAGTCTTAAACGACATTACGGAACTATTCCCGATCTTGGAATCCCAATACCTCAATAAAACCAAAACCTACTCCAAACCAAATTTAAAGAACTTTAAAACCTTCAAAGAGCCAACTTTCATTATTAGACGCCGAAACGCTCCTGGTTCATCCAAAATCTGATCCGAACATACGCCCAAGTCCAAAATCATCATACGAACCTATTGGAACCATCAAGTCCCGATTACAAGGTCGTTTACTCAAAATGTTGACTGAGGTCAAACTTAGCCTTTAAAGGCCAAATTAAGGAACCAAGTGTTCCGATATCAACCCGAACCTTTCCAAATTGTGAACCAACCATCCCCGCAAGTGATAAAATAGTAAAAGCACATACGGGGTGCCTTATTTAGGGGAACATGGTTCTAAAAAGAAAAATGATTGGTCGGGTCATTACAATTATATTCACATGTTTCAATTTAAAATTATTTACTTAATGAAAGGTCTTTTTTTATCAAGGACAAAAGGGTTAATTAATTTTTGAGGGATATTTTAGTAATTCAATTATCAACTTTGAGCTTCACACTTATAATATAGTATGATGATTTATATCATATTTATACTCAACCATCTGACAATAGATTTTATCATGTTTATGTTGCATTCTCGTTAGATGAAGCGGTACCTTATGAAGTACTCATGGCCACATTTTTCATGACAAATTTCAAAAGTATGTAGTTATCTGATAAGTGGGGATTTTGACTACTTATTAGCGTCTTTTAGCTTTCGTTTTAGTCCAAAAGCGCTTAATTGTTTTCCCTAAAACTGATGAAATATACTTAATTGCAGGAATATTGGAAGATGAGCTCCTGAGATGAAGTCCAACTCAAGAAGGAGTAACCTGAACTCAAGGACAAAAACAAGCACAAAATCTAAAAGTGCGGACCACAGAATATCATCTGCGGCCGCATAATGTGAACAAAGTCCATCAGAAAATGTTAAAAAGTGCATACGACACATGAATTGTGTGGCCACAAAAGCTGGGGCAGAGAAAAAGTTTAGAGAACCTGCACCTCCAGTACAACACAAGTTCGGATTGCACAATTATTGTGCGGCCGCAGAAGAAGATTTACGCGACCGCAGGCACATTTGTGCGGACCACAGAAGAATAAGGTGCGGCAGTAGACACAATTGTGCGGGCCACAGAAAGAGGATTGTGCGGCCGCATATTTCCAACCTTGTGAAGCTGAAGCAAAGTGCGGACCACACATGGAATTGTGCGGCCGCAGAATCTCCGAAAGGGCATTTTTGTCAGAAAGTTCCATCCATGTATAAATAGAAGAGTTTCACTTTTTAAGGTAAACTTTTGACATTAGCAACCACACTAGACGGTTTCTTTTAATCTTTTTAGTAGTTTTTGCCATTTCGGGCTTTTTGAATATTGATTTCATCATTTAATTATAAATATGAGTTTAATTATCACTTCTTCTTTTTCTTCCAATTTAAGCATAAGTAGTTAGGTTTTCACTAGGGTTGTGACCCAACCCTTGTGTGTAAACTTAATGGGTGTTTGATTTATTGCTTGTTATGGTTGAGTATTAATTATCTAGCCTTTTTCTTGCTTTTATTTGAAGAATTAAGGGCTGCAAACATTATTTCATGCCTATTTGACTTGGTCTCTACTTGAGAAAGAGAGACTTAGTCTAGGAAAACTTGGTTAGCAAGGAATTAGGTCAATCGAGAGATTGATGAGACCAATTAAAGGGTTGAACCTACAGATAGTAAAACCAGACTTGATCTTATTGTCAATTGTTTTGTTCAATACCCATTTGGACTTGAGAAAGCCAAATTGGGCAAATCTCTCCCTGACCGAGGGGTAGTGAGTGGGTACTTTAGTGTTGATAGCTATAATACACCCCAACCAATAAAACAAGATTTAAAGTTTACAACCCATTAGGCAAACACCTAGGTGAAGGTCATAGACCTAGGCCTTTTACATCATTTGAAAAACTACCAAAAATAATTTCCTAGTTTCATTCTTTAAATCACAGTCGTAGTTTAATTTATATTTTCAAACAAAACCAAATATTTCAGAAGTGCAAATTTAGATAGACTAACTCACACGCTAAGATATATACTACTAATACCCATTCATATAGCTCCCTGCGGAATTCGATCCCGACTCTTGTTGGTTATTACTATTGCATCGACCATTCTCATATCCTCAAATAGATGAGTGAAATTGGACGAGACCATTATCTATTATAGATTTTAAAGTATATACTAAACTATCTAGATGTGCTTATGTTACATTCTCTTTAGGTGAACGACACCTTATAAATTGTTTGCGATCACATCTTTTTTAGATAAATTCCAAAAGTATGTCGTGATATATAATAAATTTTATCCCAATCTATACAAAACGATATGGATGTACTTATGTTGCATTAGTTTTAGATTAAATAATACCTTATAAATTGCTCCCGATCACGTCTTCTTATGATAGGTTCCAAAGTTTACGTGTCATGATCAATAATAGATTTTAATTTTTTCTATACTTACTACCCGAATATGCTTATATTTTATTTGATTTATACTAAATCACATGCATAATCTATAATCATCGTCCAAATCTCAAACCTCCAAGTCCCCTCCCAAAAAACCCTAAATATGCATTTCCTTTATTGGAAATTAACATTTAGACAAATAAATGATGATTTAATAATATATTAATGAGATATTAATGTATATATTGTTAATATTGATATATTATGAGTTCCTCATTATTAATCATAACATTACGAGTGCTTACCTTGTAATCCTTGAATATTGTCGTATTTATAAGTGTGATGACCCGATAGGTCATCTCGTGTTTTGAAACCTAAAACTGTGATTTGAAGCCTTAAAATCATGTTTTAGCCTTTCTATTTGAGTGCATAGTCCGAGCATTTTTCCGGAAAGCTTTTATGTTAAAAAATTGATAAAAATAAGAAATTTTACCTAAAAACTTCATTTGATTTGACTTCGGTCAACATTTTTGGTAAATGGACCCAGATTCGTATTTTGACTGTCTCGGTGGTTCCGTATCGTGATTTGGGACTTGGGCGTGTGCTCGGAATTGAAATCAAAGTCCCTAGCCTGAGATATCAGACTTTGTCGAAATTTGATAGTTAAAGGCTAAATGAATTGGAAACGTTTGATCAAAGTTTGACTTTTTTGATAACGGGACTGTATTTTTGTTCCGGAACCCGGCATAGGTCCAATACCATATTTATGACTTATCTATGAAATTTGGTGAGAAACGGAATTGGTCTGAGGTGTTTCGGAAGTCCGGTTGTGAAAATAGAAATTTCAAAGCTTTCTTGAAAATCTCATTTGATTTGGTGTTCAATTCGTAGTTTTAGGTGTTATTTTGGTGTTTTGATGGCACGAACAAGTTCATATGATATTTTTAGACTAGTGTGCACTTTTGGTTTAGAGCCCCGAGGGCTCGGGTGAGTTCTGGATAGGCTACGGATCTCGCATTTGTGAGATCAGGCACCGCAATTGCGACATTGAGAGTTTCGCATTTGCAAGCTTCTCACTGCAAATGCGAAGAGAAGCTAGGCCATGCAGGTTTCGCAATAGCGAAATACCCTTCGCATTTGCGAAGTTGGTCTAGGGAAGGTAGTCTTCGCATTTGCGAACCTTTCTTCGCATTTGCAAAAAATGCAAAAGTGTGAAGGACTTCGCATTTGTGATGGTTCCGTTGCATTTGCGGTCATCGTATTTGCGAAGACCAGGTCGCATTTGCGACATCTGCAGCTGATGAAATAGGATTTAGACAGGATTTTTGGTTCATTTCGCAAATTTTCAAAACCTAAAACCTTTGAGGCAATTTTTCCAATAGTTATTCTTCCCCAAATCATTGATAAGTGATTCTTAACTAGTTTCTTTCAATATCCCACTACTTTTTCTTAAGATTTAACCTAAAATCTAAAGATTTCATGGTGAAATTGGGCGTTTTTGGGTAGAAACTAGGGATTTGATAAATTGGGGATTTAGACCTCAAATTGAGGTCGGATTCCAAAACCAATTATATCTCGGCGGTGAATGCGTAATCGGGTTTTGGTCAAAATTTTGGGTTTGGACCAAGCCGACCAAGGTGTTGATTTTTTAAAAAATGGCTTAAATTGAATTCTTTACTATCGTGGGTAGTTCCTAAATCTTTATTTGAATTTTTTGGTTGGTAATTTTCTAGATTCTATTGGTTCAGAGGCTAGCTTGTACAGTCGCTCGGTCTTCTTTGATTTTTCACTAATTATGTGATTAAATTTAACAAGGAATTCATGCATGAAGCCAATATTAGAGCAGAATTTACTTACCTTCAATAACCAATTCGTTTGCCCCTCTAAAATTGTGGAAATCGCCCCAAGGAAGAAGAAGAAGATGAGAAAAATGAATTAAAACCCGTGTATAATAACACACTATCTGAACAGTGTTTTCGCACCTGCGGCTCGAGGACCGCACCTCTGATCTCGCACCTGCGAAAATGGACTAGGAAGCCTGGGCCCGCACCTGCGGAGTGGGGACCGCACCTGCGACTCCGCTCCTGTGGAACTTTGTCCCACCTGCGAGAATTGGCCTGAAAATAGGGGGTCACACCTGCGAGGCTGGGACCGCAAGAGCGGTCTCGCACCTGCGACTGGTCAACCGCATCTGCGGTCACACCAGAACAGGTGCACCGGCAGCTATTTCAGCTGGTTTTTGGCCTCGTGTGGTGTCCGAGAGGCACCTGGGCTCACCCGAGCCCTCGTCCAAATATACCAACAAGTCACAAATCATAATACGGACTCGCTCGAGCCTTCGGAACACCCAAAACAATGCTAAAACTCAAAACCACACCTCAAAACCCCAAGAACCAAACTTAGGAACTTTAAGTTTTCTAGACTTCTTTGATGTTATGACAACATGGGGAAAGAAGTATCCCGTGAACCTGACGATTCTTTATCATGCATTAGTCTATTGTTTCGATCATGATCCTTCCTCCTATCAACGTTGAACCTGTTAGTTGTCCGGAAGCTTCTGCTGCGGCCTTCAGTACGTTCGTATGGCAAAAATTTGCCCCTCAAATTTGTCTATCTATATCGTAATTGTCCTTTGATTTTACTCTGTTCTTCTCCCATCCTTCGGTCAACGATGGAAAACCAAACTGATCATCTTCGATCATTATCTTAGACTCGTACCAGTTGTGGACATCGGCCCAAGTTGTTGCTTGAAACTCAAGCAGGCTTTCCTTCAATTTCTGGGAAGCGTCTGAACTTCTCAAATTCAATCCCTTGGTGAATGTTTCTGCTGTCCATTCATCCGGGACAGATGAGAGCAACATTCTCTCCATATGGAATCAGGTAACAAATTCTCATAGTAACTCGAACTCTCCTAGCGCAATCCTAAATATGTCGGCCTTTCGGGCCTTTACTTTTCTGGCCCCAGCATGAGCCTTGATGAAAGAGTTCGGAGAATCACTAAGGAGTCTATGGACAACTCCTCCCTCGTGAGAGTTTCTCTTAATGTATTCATCAAAATTGATTCAATTTCTTGAGGAGCAAAATCATTTCCCCTCACTGCCATTGTGTATGTGGTAATGTGCTCCTGAGGGTCTGAAGTTCCGTCATACTTTGCCTCATCGGGCATATTGAACCGTTTCGGGATTAATTTTGGTGCGTCACTTGGCTTGTATGGAAATTAAGTATATTTCTTTGAGTCTAGGCTCTTCAGCAGTAGTGGCGCACTCGGGATTTGGTCTATACGGGTGTTCACTTCCCTCGTAAACCATAAAATTTCATTATTGAAAAGATTGTTCTCGTTATTTAGGCCGGATACGCTCCCCCCAGCCCCATCGGAGTGAACTTCTCCCCTAGGAGTGTTGTTGTTGACCCTCTACATTTTTTGATTCATGGGAGCACCGAGAGGAATCAGATCTTGTTTATTCGCATTATTCAAAGCCCTGACAGTGCTTGCTTTAACTTCGTTATAACCTTATCCTGTCGTGTGAGGTGGTTTAGAATGATCACATGTTCCTCTTGCAAGACCCTTACTGCATCAACGACATGTTCCTCCTCAGCATTATCGGGAGTTGTCCCCCGAACATGTCGAGGATATTGCATGTCGTGCACCGATGTGGCCGTTCCCCTCATTGTGGGTGTCACTAATTGATTCCTCGAAATGAGGTTGATCCCCTCGAATCTCGCGATTGTACGTGATGTTAACAACGTTATCTGTCATTTCGTATGATTTTTTCAAAGACAAAATAGCCAAAACACGTTAATAAAAAAAGGCAAAGATCAATTTAGTCGCATGGCTATCTAGGCCCCACAGTGGGCGACAAACTGTTTACTCGTAAAATGGTACAGTTGAATTTATACATAGTTTCTAGACAAGTGAGTTAATTTTATCCTGAATAATAAAATAATTGAAGAATTATGCAATACTTAGCCTTGATATGGAGACGAAATAACAGAAACAACAGTTCCGAGAGCAGAATTTCCTTGTACAATAACAATGAAATTGAAAAGCAAGAAGATAAGATTGTATTAAAAATTAAATAGAATGTACCATAAGTTTGTCAGAAAATTTGTGTCCCTTCCAATGATAACTGAGCTCATTATTTGTAGCTGCTAGTCCAAGGATTGTGTCCCTCTTTAATATCAATTATGAGGGTCATTAATGAAGATGTAACGGTGAACATAAATGCTAGATTCCTAGTAACGGGTACTCATTCTTCATGCCACGAAACATTTTCTATTAAATTCTACCGGGAAAAGAGTATTTATCACATATTTTATGAGCGTTAATCTTTCCGATGACAAACAGAACAGCTGCCTTCGATCTTAGCAATACCCCCATCTTGGGTTCCACATGTCCCTATTTTGGGTGGCCACGTTTCAAAGCATATTTTACGCTATATAATACCGTAGCAGAAGCAATATCAGTATCATATTTATGTGTAAATTAAACAATTAGCACATATGTAGATTATATGAGTTACCGCTTGAAGCGTGAACAAAGTAGACTAATCTCGATCTCCAGTTCCAGAGTATCAAGACCGTGACCTATGCAAACACCCCAAAGTCTTGCACTGTGTTACACAAATATCCCGAAATAGAGAATTTCGGGTGGGCAAAATTCCAAGGAAAAAACCGAGTGCCAAAACGGCCAACCCTATATGAGATATATAGCCACGGGGTAAAACCCTTTTCATAAACCTGTTAGGTTTACATTTTCCCAAAGAAACAAGTTTCCTTTATTTCCTAGTATTATTTAGGCACGATAGAGACCACAAAATTTAATTAACAAGACGCCCTATTATTTAATTTTTGAAATTGATTTCTACCATAATAAATTACGAATTATTCCACTAAAAATTCATAATTTCACTCAGTTCAATTTTGAAATTCTTCCATAACACCTTATTTAACTCCCTATGTTAAGATTTAGATACTAATAAATCAAACTAAATTATTCACAATTTAATTTATTGATTACTTCCTTACTTATTTCATGTGTCGAATACAAAATCTACTGGCCTGGTTTACACATGAAAACTTATAAGCTTTCATAAAGGAGTATCACCATCTCAAAAACCAAGACATGGATTCTATCAACTAATTATTACTTCGCCAATGTATATCATTATTGTCCAATTTATCATGCTTATTGATCCACGAAAGAATATTGCCTTTTAATAAATAAAGATAATAAATGACACACACACAACTAATAGTTATTTTGTATATCAAGATTAAGAGTATAAGTACATTGAATGGACTAGAAAAATTATTTTATTAAATCAGTACAAAATACTTACCTCTACTGATCTGTTCAGTACATAAATGTACCAGCATAAGAAGTTGGAATTAAACCATTCACACAATCGAGATAAATTACATTTAATCTTGTGCTACAACCATTCCGATAGTTTGTCCATGTAACCTAGGCTCTGGTACCAAACTATCACGACCCCAAATCCTTAACCGGCCGTGAGGGCCCCTATTGTGGAACTAGGCTAGCCAACTACCACATGTTCGCAATTTCTTTTAAAAATCCCAATAATGTTTCAAGCATTTCATAAAATATATAGAAATTACTGAATATAATAGGCCAATATACAGCGCCACCAACCCCAAAACCCAGAGTCAACATGTCATGAGCATCTAGAGGAATAAGCCAAAATATACTATTATAATACAAAGCCTCCGAATAAAATCTAGATACAAGAAGAAGGGAAAACAGAGATGCTGCGGACGCTGAACAGCTACCTCTATATACCGCAGTCCGGCTCCGTGCGGAGTAAATGGCTAAGGCTCGATATCTGCACCTGAATCTGCACACAGAGGTGCAGGGAGTAATGTGAGTACGCCAACTCAGTAGTAATGAAAATAAATCAAGTTTAATCGGCAAGGAAACACATAAAATCAATGCCATCAAATCACAATATACACAACCTTACTTTCCAATAGTATAAACATAGATATACGAAATCATCATGCCTTAAAACCAACTTCAGAAAAGTCCTTTAAATAATGCACATTTTTTAACAACTTCAAATCGAATATTTATTATGAAAATGAATATAGTAAAATCATAAGTAGCCCCTCGGGCAAAAACATTAATCATAATCAGCCCCTCGGGGATGCCTCACAATCACTCAGCACCTCACAGTCACTCATGCCCCCCAATCACTCGCCACTCGGCACTGAGTGTGTACAAACTCTGGAGTGGCTCCTTCATCTCAAGCGCTAAAATAACTCAGCACCTTACCATCACTCAGGCCCTCGTCCTTACTCAGCAGAACCACTCAAAAGGACCCTCGGGCGAATTAGTAAAACAGGGTACTCAAAAATAGTATGCACAATGTGGCTGAGTGAAATCATCAACAAATAGTGAGGAAAACAGCAGTAAAAAGCCCCCAATGGGTCTAAACGGATCGAAGTGAGGCCCCAAACACGACTTATTGACCAAATATTTCACAAATCTTTAGAACATAATTTAACATAAGGTTTTGAGTAAATATGCAACTCATTAGTTGCCGGGAAGAGGACCTAGTCCTATCCAAAAATCAATACGCGCCACATACTCGCCATCTGACATGTGCGCCATTACAAAATGAGTGAGAAAATATGTAGTCCGGGGTTCCATACGAGAGGACAAGATTTATATCCATTACTTACCTCTACAAGGCCACAACACTAGTCCGTAATGCTGTTGCCCCTCAAATTGGCTCCCGATTTCTCTGAATCTAGGCAAAACCAGTTTAACATCATCAATATATATTAAAGGAACTCAACCCAATCGAATACTATCAAATTATACAAGAATCTCAAAACTCGGCAAAATCCGAGCCCCGGGCTCACGTCTTGGAATTCAATAAAGTTTGCACTATTAGAATCCTCGTCCTCCCACGATTCTATACAATCTTGGAAAACACTCTTCCTGAAGCTGTTCAAACAAATCATCAATGCGGGGCAAGGGATACTGATTCTTCTCCGTAACCCTGTTCAGCTGCAGGTAATCAATACACTACGCATGGACCCATCCTTCTTCTTCACAAACAACACCAGTGCACCCCAAGGTGACACACTAGGCCGAATGAACCCCTTATCCAGGAGTTCCTGAAGTTGCTCCTTCAATTCCTTTAGCTCCGCTGGTGCCATACGATAAGGTGGAATAGAAATACGTTGAGTGCCTGACACCAAGTCATACCAAAATCAATATCCCTATCAGGTGGAAGGCCTAACAGGTCTGCAGGAAATACATCCGGAAAGTCACGGACAACAGGAACTGAATCAATAGCGGGAGTCTCACCACCGACATCCCTCACAAAGGCCAAATAGGATAAACACCGTTTCTCAACCATGCACTGAGCTTTTAGGTAAGATATCACCCTGCTAGGCATATACTCTGAATAATCTCTCCACTTAACCCTCGGACACCCATGCATAGGTAAGGTCACGGTCTTAGCGTGAAAATCAAGAACAACATGGCATGGAGATAACCAATCCATGCCCAATGTCACGTCAAAATCGACCATGCTGAGTAACAGTAGGTCCACTCGGGTCTCCAGACCCCCAATAGACATCATGCATAATCGATACACACTGTCCACAACAACAATATCACCCACCGGAGTCGACACATGAACATAGGTGACTAGAGACTCACGGGGCACATCCATACAATGGGCAAAATATGAAGAAACATAGGAATATGTAGAACTAGGGTCAAATAAAGCCCAGGCATCTCGGCAACAGACTGAGACAATACCTTCTATCATGGCATCTGAGGCCATAGTATTCGGCCTGGCTGGAAATGCATACATGCGAGCCTGACCTCCCCCTACTCGACCTTCCATTCTAGGGCGGCCTCTAGCTGACTGACTACACTTCTTGCTGCCTGGGCGGGTGGTGAAGTGACCAGAGCTGAAGTCGAGGGCTGGCCCCTCTACAGAGAAGATCCACCAGAACGGCGGGGAAACTGCCTCTACCAATGCCCGAGCTCTCCACACTCGAAACAACTCCCTGGAGCTGGAGGCGGGGACTGATAGAAACCCCTAGCACCTAAGCGGCCACTAGGAGACTCATGTATAGAAGAACCCTGAACTGCGGGTGCTCGAGCTGCCCTCTGAGCTGGGAGGGCACCAAATGAAGTACGGCATGACTGAGAACTACGGGGATGCCCCAAAGACGCACCACTATATGTTGGGCGGCCTTACTGAGGAGGCCCGAATGAACGGCCCCTACCCTGCTGAAACTGCCCTCTGAATGGAGCACCACTGGAATTGCCCGAACCACGAGGCCTCTTGGCCTCCCTCTCCTTCCGCTCCTGGCGGCGAACAGACTCAATATCTCGAGCTATGTCAACAACCTTCTCTAATGAAGCACCCGATACTCTCTCCCGAATCATAAATAATCGAAGTTGATAAGAAAGACCATCTACAAACCTCCTCACCCTCTCCCTATCAGTAGGGATAATCTCAAAAGCATGCCTAGCCAACTCGGAGAACATCATCTCGTACTGAGTAACTGATAACTCTCCCTGGCGTAACCGCTCAAACTGCCTGCGCTGCTCTTCTCTATGGGAATGAGGAACATACGTCTCAAAAAATATCGTGGAGAACTGCTACCAGGTGAGAGGTGCTGAACCAACCGGCCTACGCCTCTCGAATGACTCCCACCAGGTAAAGGCAGCACCCACAAACTGAAATGTAAAAAATAAGACCCCACTAGGCACCAAAATACCCGCGGTACGCAGTATCCTCTTGCACCTATCTAGAAACCCCTAGGCATCCTCGCTCTCTGTACCGCTTTCAGAGGCTGAATTCTACTGAATCTCTCCATCCTGCACTGCTCTTCCTCAGGCATATCAGGGACCATATAATCCTGGACCGGAGCAACTGGCTGAGCTAGGGCTGCCCCGTATGCCTGAATACCCTGTGCAGCCTGCTCAGGTGCCCGGGCAGCTAGAGTCTGGTTGCCTCTCCAGGCCTGAGCATTGGTGGCAGTAGAAGACATGGCGATTGCTTGAGCCAAACTGGTGCATACTGTCAATATCTGAGACAAGGTCTCCCGAAGACCCGGAATAATCATAAGAACTGCTGGTGCCTGAGCCTGTCCAGCTAGAACACCATCGGCGGGAACGTGATCATGATCGATAGGGGGATCCTGTGGTACTGCCCTGACTGCTGCGCGGGCTAGCCCCTCCCTTTACCACGGCCTCGACCTCTCGCTGGTCTAGCCGGTGACTGGTCACTCTGATCGGTATGGCGTGTCCTCAACATCTGTGAGAGAATGAGGAAACGTAAGTTCAGATTTCAAGAATCAATAGATCAACACGAAAGAGTTCAAGAAAGATAGAAATGTTTCCTAAAAGTTCGGCAGCCTCTCGAAGATAAGTACAGACATCCCCGTACCCATCCGCAAGACTCTACTAAACCTGCTCATGACCGCTGAGTCCTATATAACCTAGGCTCTGATACCAAAATATCACGACCCCAAATCCTAAACCGGTCGTGAAGGCCCCTATTGTGGAACTAGGCTAGCCAACTACCGCATGTTCACAATTTCTTTTAAAAATCCCAAAAAAGTTTCAAGCATTTCATAAAATATATAGAAATTACTGAATATAATAGGCCAATATACAGCGCCACCAACCCCAAAATTCGAAGCCAACATGTCATGAGCATCTAGAGGAATAAGCCAAAATATACTATTATAATAAAAAACCTCCGAATAAAAGCTAGATACAACAAGAAGGGAAAATAGAGATGCTGCGGACACTGAATAACTACCTCTATATCCCGCAGTCCGGCTCCGCACAGAATAAATGGTTAAGGCTCGATATTTTCACCTAAATTTGCACACAGAGGTGCATGGAGTAATGTGAGTACGCCAACTCAGTGGTAATGAAAATAAATCATTGATAACTTTCAAATTGTATAATCATAGATATACGAAATCATCATGCCTTAAAACCAACTTAAGAAAAGTTCTTTAAAGAATGCACATTTTTAACAACTTCAAACCGAAAGATTTAGTATGGAAATGAATATAGTAAAACCATAAGTAGCCTACCGGGAAAAATCATAACAATCACTCAGCACCTCACAGTCACTCATGCCTCCCAATCACTCGGCACTCGGTGCCCTTACTAGGGTTGTGTACAGAATCCGGAGGGGCTCCTTCAGCTCAAGCGCTAATATCACTCAGCACCTCACCATCACTCAGGCCCTCGGCCTCACTCAGTAGAACAATTCAAAAGGCCCCTCGGGCGAATCAGTAAAACAGGATACTCGACCCAAAAAATCATTTTAAATCTCATGTAGTGTAAATCAGGCTGAGTTTCAAAAAACAGTATGCACAATGTGTCTAAGTGAAATCATCAACAAATAGTGAGGAAAACAACAGTAAAAAGCCCCCAAGGGGTCTAAGAAGATCGGCGCGAGGCCCCAAACACGGCTTATAGCCCAAATATTTCACAAATCTTTAGAACATAATTTAACATAAGGTTTTGAGTAAATATGCAACTCATTAGTTGTCGGGGAGAGGACCTAGTCCAATCCAAAAATCAATACGCGCCACATACTCGTCATCTGACATGTGCGCCATTCAAAATATGTGAGAAAATATGTAGTCCAGGGTTCCATACCCTCAGGACAAGATTTATAACCATTACTTACTTCTACCAGGCCACAACACTAGTCCGCAATACTGTTGCCCCTCAAATTTGCTCCCGATTTCTCTGAATCTAGGCAAAACCAGTTTAACATCATCAATATATATTAAAGGAACTCAACCCAATCGAATACTATGAAATTATACAAGAATCTCAAAATTCGGCAAAATTCGAGCCCCGGGCCCACGTCTCGGAATTCAATAAAGTTTGCTTTTTTAGAATCCTCGTCCTCCTACGATTCTATACAATCTTGGAAAACACTCTGCCTGAAGCTTGTCAAAAAAATCATCAATGCGGGGGGATACTGATTCTTCTCCGTAACCCTGTTCAGCTGCAGGTAATCAATACACATACGCATGGACCCATCCTTCTTCTTCACGAACAACACCAGTGTACCCCAAGGTGACACACTAGGCCGAATGAACCCCTTATCCAGGAGTTCCTGAAGTTGCTCCTTCAATTCCTTTAGCTCCGCTGGTGCCATACGATAAGGTGGAATAGAAATACGTTGAGTGCCTGACACCAAGTCATACCAAAATCAATATCCCTATCAGGTGGCATGCCTGGCAGGTCTGCAAGAAACACATCCGAAAAGTCACGGACCACAGGAACTGAATCAATAGCGGGAGTCTCACCACCGACATCCCTCACAAAGGCCAAATAGGATAAACACCCTTTCTCAACGATGCACTGAGCCTTCAGGTAAGAAATCACCCTGCTAGGCATATACTCTGAAGAATCTCTCCACTCAACCCTCGGACACCCAGGCATAGCTAAGGTCACGGTCTTAGCGTGAAAATTAAGAACAACATGGCATGGAGATAACCAATCCATGCCCAATGTCACGTCAAAATCGACCATGCTGAGTAACAGTAGGTCCATTCGGGTCTCCAGACCCCCAATAGACATCATGCACAATCGATACACACTGTCCACAACAACAATATCACCCACCGGAGTCGACACATGAACATAGGTGACTAGAGACTCACGGGGCACATCCATAAAATGGGCAAAATATGAAGAAACATAGGAATATGTAGAACTAGGATCAAATAAAGCCCAGGCATCTCGGCAACAGACTGAGACAATACCTGCTATCACGGCATCTGAGGCCATAGTAATCGACCTGGCTGGAAATGCATACATGCGAGCCTGACCTCCCCCTGCTCGACCTCCCCCTCTAGGGCGGCCTCTGACTTACTGACTACCACCTCTTACTCCCTGGGCGGGTGGTGAAGTGACGGAGCTGAAGTCGAGGGCTGGCCCCTCTACTGAGAAGATTCACCAGAACGGCGGGGACACTTCCTCCACCCGTGCCCGAACTCTCCACACTCGAAACAACTCCCTGGAGCTGGAGGCGGGGACTGATAGAAACCCCTAGCACCCGAACGGACACTGGGAGACTCATGTATAGAAGAACCCTGAACTGTGAGTGCTCGAGCTGCACTCAGAGCTTGGAGGGCACCAAATGAAGTACGGCATTACTGTGAACTACGGGGACCCTGCTCCAAAGACGCACCACTATATGTTGGGCGTCCTGACTGAGGAGGCCCGAATGAACGACCCCTACCCTGCTGAAACTATTCCCTGAATAGAGCACCACTGGAACTGCCCGAACCACAAGGCCTCTTGGCCTCCCTCTCCTCCCGCTCCTGGCGATGAACTGACTCAATATCTCGAGCTATGTCACCAACCTGCTCGAATGAAGCATCCGATACTCTCTCCTGAGTCATAAATAATCGAAATTGATAAGAAAGACCATCTACAAACCTGCTCACCCTCTCCCTATCAGTAGGGATAATCTCAGAAGCATGCCTAGCCAACTCGGAGAACATCATCTCGTACTGAGTAACTGATAACTCTCCCTGGCGCAATCGCTCAAACTGCCTGCACTGCTCTTCTCTGTGGGACTGAGGAACATACGTCTCCAAAAATATTGTGGAGAACTGCTACCAGGTGAGAGGTGCTGAACCAACCGGCCTACGCCTCTAGAATGACTCCCACCAGGTAAAGGCAGCACCCACAAACTGAAATGTAAAAAATAAGACCCCACTAGGCTCCAAAATACCCGCGGTACGCAGTATCCTCTTGCACCTATCTAGAAACCCCTGGGCATCCTCGCTCTCTGTACCGCTTAAATTCGGAGGCTGAATTCTACTGAATCTCTCCATCCTGCACTGCTCGTCCTCAGGCATATCAGGGACCATATAATCCTGGACCGGAGCAACTGGCTGAGCTAGGGCTGCCCCAGATGCCTGAATACCCTGTACAGCAGGTGCCCGGGCAGCTAGAGTCTGGTTGCCTCCCCCGGCCTGAGCATTGGTGGCAGTAGAAGACATGGCGATTTCTTGAGCCAAACTGGTGCATACTGTCAATATCTAACACAGGGTCTCCCGAAGACCCGGAATAATCATAGGAACTGCTGGTGCCTGAGCCTATCCCGCTAGAACACCATCGGCGGGAACGTGATCATGATCGATAGAGGGATCCTGTGGTACTGCCCCGACTGCGGCTGGCCCCTCCCTCTACCACGGCCTCGATCTCTCGCTGGTCTAGCTGGTGACTAGTCACTCTGATCGGTATGGCGTGTCCTCACCATCTGTGAGAGAATGAGGCAACGTAAGTTCAGATTTCAAGAATCAATAGATCAACACGAAAGAGTTCAAGAAAGATAGAAATGTTTCCTAAAAGTTTGGCAGCCTCTCGAAGATAAGTACAGACATCCCCGTACCGATCCGCAAGACTCTACTAAACCTGCTCATGACCGCTGAGTCCTATATAACCTAGGCTCTGATACCAAACTATCACGACCCCAAATCCTAAACCGGTCGTGAAGGCCCCTATTGTGGAACTAGGCTAGCCAACTACCGCATGTTCACAATTTCTTTTAAAAATCCCAAAAAAGTTTCAAGCATTTCATAAAATATATAGAAATTACTGAATATAATAGGCCAATATACAGCGCCACCAACCCCAAAATTCGAAGCCAACATGTCATGAGCATCTAGAGGAATAAGCCAAAATATACTATTATAATAAAAAACCTCCGAATAAAAGCTATATACAACAAGAAGGGAAAACAAAGGTGATGCGGACACTGAATAACTACCTCTATATCCCGCAGTCCGGCTCCGCACAAAATAAATGGTTAAGGCTCGATATTTTCACCTAAATCTGCACACAGAGGTGCATGAAGTAATGTGAGTACGCCAACTCAGTGGTAATGAAAATAAATCATAGATAACTTTCAAATTGTATAATCATAGATATACGAAATCATCATGCCTTAAAACCAACTTAAGAAAAGTTCTTTAAAGAATGCACATTTTTAACAACTTCAAACCGAAAGATTTAGTATGAAAATGAATATAGTAAAATCACAAGTAGCCCACCGGGCAAAATCATGTATCATAATCAGCCCTCAGGCATGCCTCACAATCACTCAGCACCTCACAGTCACTCATGCCTCCCAATCACTCGGCACTCGGTGCGCTCACTAGGGTTGTGTATAGACTCCGGAGGGGCTCCTTCAACCCAAGCGCTAATATCACTCAGCACCTCACCATCACTCAGGCCCTCGACCTCACTCAGTAGAACCATTCAAAAGGCCCCTCGGGCGAATCAGTAAAACAGGGTACTCGACCCAAAAAATCATTTTAAATCTCATGTAGTGTAAATCAGGCTGAATTTCAAAAAACAGTATGCACAATGTGTCTAAGTGAAATCATCAACAAATAGTGAGGAAAACAACAGTAAAAAGCCCCCAAGGGTCTAAGTAGATCGGCGCGAGGCCCCAAACACGGCTTATAGCCCAAATATTTCACAAATCTTTAGAACATAATTTAACATAAGGTTTTGAGTAAATATGCAACTCATTAGTTGTCGGGGAGAGGACCTAGTCCAATCCAAAAATCAATACGCGCCACATACTCGTCATCTGACATGTGCACCATTCCAAAATCAGTGAGAAAATATGTAGTCTGGGGTTCCATACCCTCAGGACAAGATTTATAACCATTACTTACCTCTACCGGGCCACAACACTAGTCCGCAATGCTGTTGCCCCTCAAATTGGCTCCCGATTGCTCCGAATCTAGACAAAACTAGTTTAACATCATCAATATATATCAAAGGAACTCAACCCAATCGAAAACTATCAAATTATACAAGAATCTCGAAATTCGGCCAAACCTGAGCCCCCCGGCCCACGTCTCGGAATTTGATAAAATTTTTCATCATTAGAATCCTCGTCCTCTCAAGATTCTATTCATACCACGAATGCTAAAATTGGACTACAATTGCCCACTCAAATCCTTAAAAGAAAAATCAATTTCCCATGCACCCTTCTTCCCCAATTTGTGTTTAATTCCAGCAAATTCTATGGTTTAATTACATAGAAATTGACATATAAATGAGTTATGAAGTTCAAACCTTACCTCCAAGTGATTCCCTTCAATTCCCTCTTCAACCCTCTCAAAAGTGCTCCCAACTCGTCAACAATGGTGGAAAAATGAGCTAATCTCGCACAAATGGCCTTTTAAAACGTTCTGCCTAGCCATTAGATTTTCTTCACTGCGATCGCGACCCTTGGAACGCGATTGCGATGCACAGACCAACCAACTAATTTGATCACAGACCAATACACGCGATCGCATAGAACAATTCTCCACCCCACACACGTGCCTCAGAATACTCTACGCGAGCGCAAAAATACCCACGCGATCGCAGCCTTTCCTGACCAATTATGCGATCACAATCCTAACCACGTGATCGCATAGAACAAAATTCCTGCCCCACTCTTTTACTCTACGCGATTGCAAACATCCTTCCGCAATCGCGTAGAAGGAAACCAGAACCTCACACGAGCAGAAATCTGCCCAGTTTTCAAGCTAAGAGTTGGTCCGTTAACCACCCGAAACCTACCCAAGGCCCTCGGCACCTCAACCAAACATATCAACATATAACATCATTAAAACTTAGTCGAGCCTTCGAAATACCAAAAACAACGCAACAACACCAAAATCACATCAATTTCAAGCCTATGAACTTTGAAACTTCCAAATTTTGCCAAATATGCCGAAACCAACTATGATATTTACGCTCAATGTTCTTTGCTTTTTAATCGCTTCGTGGGTCCTTCGAATTTGCAACCGCACCACTATTATCACAATAAAGTGTTATTGGTGCTTGAATCGAGGGAACCACACAAAACTCTCTTAGGAAGTTCCTGAGCCAGATCGCCTCTTTAGGTGCCTCAGAGGCTGCCATATATTCGGCTTCTGTGGTGGAATGAGAAACACAAGTTTGCTTGATGCTCCTCCAACTTATGGCTCCACCTCCCAGAGTAAACACATTTCCTGAGGTAGACTTTCTAGAATCTCTATCTTATTGGAAATCTGAATTAGTGTACCCAATAGGCAAAATGTTATCCGAAAATTAGACTAGCATATAATCCCTATTACTCTTTCAGGTACTTGATTATATGCTTAACCGATGTCCAATGCTCTCTCTCAGGATTAGACTAAAATATGCTAACAGCACCCATAGCAAAGAAGATATCAGGTCTAGTACATAACATGGCATACATCAGACTTTCAACGACAGATGCATAGGGGACCACCTTCATCTTTTCCATCTCTTCATTTGTTTTAGGATATTAATCTTTAGTTAGAGAAATTCCATTCCTGAAAGGGAGAAATCCTTTCTTGGAATCATGCATGCTAAACTTGGAGAGTATTGTATCAATATAAAAAGTCCGGGATAAGCCTAATATCCTTTTCTTGCGATCTCGCAAGATCTTGATCCTAATGATATGAGCCTCAACTCCCGAATCTTTCATATCAAAGTTCGTGGAAAAACATCGCTTAACTGAACCCAACATGCCCACGTTAGTTCCTATGAGAAATATGTCATCTACATATAAGATTAAAAATTCCACTTTGTCCCCATCCCACTTCTTGTATACACAAGACTCGTTAAGGCATTGATCATAACCAAAGTTTTTAATCGCCTTGTCAAAAACAGGTGTTCCATGCCATAGATGCATATATCGTCCATAAATGGACCTTTTATGCTACACAACATATTCCTTGCCAGTTTCCAAGAAACCGTCTGGTTGCATCATATAGATGCACTTATCAAGATCTCCATTAAGGAAAGCTATCTTGACATCCATTTTCCAAATCTCCTAATCATAATTATCAACAATGGATAAGATAATCCTAATAGACTTAAGCATGGCTACCTGCAAGAAGGTTTCCTCATAATCGATCCTTTCTTTCTAAGTAAACCCCTTCGCTACAAGCCTTGCTTTAAAAGTTTGCACTTTTCCGTCTACACCTCTCTTTTTCTTATTGATCCACTTGCATCCAATGGGTTTAACCCCATCAGGTGGTTCAACAAGATCCCAGACTTGATTATAGTACATAGGCCCCATCTCTGATTTCATAGAAACAACCCACTTATTAGCATCTTTATCATGTAGTGCTTGGTCATAATTGACAAATTCGGAAATTGGCTCCTCATAGATCCTATCATATGATTCTCCTGAGAGCGTATTAAATTGGCTATCTTATTTCTCTCCCACTATGACTATGAACTACATGAGTTTCAACTACACCATTATGATCTTGTGGTTGAACCACATCCTTATCAGGAACCCGAGTCTCCATGCTATCCACAGGGATATCAATGACTTTATCTTGTTGTGTTGTTTTCTCAAAATAACTCCTACTACTTTGTGGCAGTATGACTTCGGGCACTTATTCTTGCGGGACATCAAGTCTATTGAAATTTCTCCCACTACTATAATGCAATGGCATGCTAAAATCGACTTTCGGGGTTTGCATTTGGTTATTTTGTTTTTCAGACGACTGAGTTTTCATTCCTTTGCTATGTTCCTATAAAACAAGTTTAGTTCTAGGAACTTGGTTCATCAAATAGTCCTTTTTAAGAAACTTGGAATTTGTGCTAACAATTACCTTCTTTTATTTGGGACAATAATATAAACCATCTTTCTTCCCTTTTGGATAACCCACAAACACACATACATCCGTTCTCGCCTCTAATTTATCTATTTTTCCTTTTAGCACATGTGTCGGACAATCCCAAACTCGAACATGTCGTAGACTAGGCTTGCTCCCAGCCCACAATTCTGTAGGGGTCAAAGATACTACTTTGAAGGAACTAAATTCACAACGTAATTTGTTGTTTCTAAGGCATGTTCCCAAAAAGATGAAGGCAAACTAGAATAACTCATCATTGATCTAATCATTTCCATAAGAGTCCTATTTCTTCTTTCAGCTACACCATTTTGTTGTAGTGTTCTAGGTGCACATAATTGAGAGGTAATTCCACATTCTAATAAGTAACTAATAAATTCCACAAATAGGTACTCCCCACCGTGATCGGATCGTAGTGTCTTGATATATTTATTATGTCACTTTTCAGCCTCTATCTTAAATTCTTTTAACTTTTCAAAGCATTCAAACTTTTGAGACAATAAATAAATATATCCATACTTTGAGAAATCATCTGTGAAAGTAACAAAATAATCAAAATCACCTCTTTCTTGGACATTCATTGGACCACACAAATAAGAATGAATTAACTCTATTTTATCACTTGCTCGATTTCCTTATGAGGAGAAATTTCATTTTATCATTTTTCCTTCTAAACAAGATTCACAAGTTGGTAATGACTTCACTTTTAATGAACTTAAAGGTCCATCCTTAACTGACCTTGAACTTTTGTTTAGATTTATATGACCCAAACGCAAGTGCCATAAATATGTCTCACTCAATTCAGAAGAATGTTTTCTTGTAATGACCCAACCAATCATTTTGAGAATTTAAGCTCCGTTCGGTGGCGTAAGGTCTTGAACAGCTTCACATTGTGTATATCGACCTGCGTGGTGGTTGGATTCAGTTACCGGATAATCCAGAGTCAAATTGGAAGGAAACTTTTAGTTTTGGAAGCTTAAGAGGTGAAAGTTGACAGACGGTCTGACTTTTGCGTAAACGGCCTCGGAATGAGTTTTGGGTAATGTCAATGGCTTTGTATAGTGATTTTAGACTTAGGAACACTTCTAGAATTGGTTTTGGAGGTCCGTAGGGTAATTTGAGGTAATTCGGCGAAAGTTGGAAATTTGAGATGTTTAACCACAATTGACTTTTTGCGATATCGGGGTCGGAATGCGATTCCAAAAGTTGGAGTAGCTCCGGGATGTCAATTGGGACTTGTCTGCAAAATTTGGCATCATTCTGGGTTGAATTGATAAGTTTCAGCTCGTGTTTTGATCTTTGAAGATTTGAAAATTCATAAGTTTGATTTTTGGTTTGATTCGTCGTTTTGATGTTCTTTTATGTGATTTGAAACCTCGAGCGAGTTCGTGTTAGGTTATATAAATTGTTTTTGTGTTTAGACGGGGTCCCGGGAGCCTCGGGTGTTTTTTGGATGGGCTACAGGCCAATTTCCTTCTATTTTTCACTGCTGTCATGCCTGCTGGTACTCTCTTCTATGCGATCACATAGGCATAGCCGCGATCGCATAGTACTCTGTTGACCCTCAACATTTTACCTTTTTCGCGTTCGCATATCACCTTAGGCGATCACGTACTTACATTTCTGCCTTCTTCACGTTCGCATTGCCCAACCATACTAGCTGGTGAATTTCTTTTCCTTTTCTGCGATCACGTGCAACTGTACGAGATCGCGTTATGCATTTTTGGGCAGTGTCTATTTCCCTTATATGCGATTGCATATGTACGTTCGTGATCACATAACACCTTTTGTACATAAGTTATTTTTCTTCTACGCGATCGTATCCCTCCTCTCACGATCACAATGCTTAAAAATTTGGGCAGACAAATTATATTCCAAATTCGAGGGTTGAGCCATTTTTATCACATTTTGACTTCTAGAGCTCGAATCTTGGCGATTTTTGATGGATTTTTCACGAAAATCGATTGGGTAAGTATTCTTCAACTAGAATTAAATATATTTCATGAATTAGTGGTTGTTTTAATCATTTAGTTTGTGATTTGAGTTGAGGAAAAGGTTGGTTTTGAAAGAAAATTTCGAAAATGAAAAATCGTGATTTGAGGGACCAAATGGTATCGGATTTTGATAAATTTTGTATGTTTGAACTCATATCGGAATAGGTATTCATATTTTTGTAAAATTTGACGGGTTCCGAGGTGCGGGCCCGGGGGTCGACTTTTGGGTCAATTTTTATACTTTAGTAAAGATTGAATCTTTAATATCCGGAATAGTTCCTTGCAAGTTTTATGTGTATTTTGAAGTTGTTTTAGGTTATTTTGAGCCGTCCGGAGGTATTTTTGCCCGAGAAGTTCATTTTAGATTACCGGGTTGTCGTCTTTGAGGTAAATATCTTGCCTAACCTTGTGTGGAGCAATTACCCGGTATTTGAGTCTTCTATGTTGATTGTAATCCGTGTACGCGAGGTGACGAGTGTGTGGTCGGACTTATTTGTATAAGGTTGACCTTTTAGGGTTCTTAGGTCCTTATATTCGCATTGTATGAAGTTATCTTGATAAGCTTGAGTCCTTATTTGCTAGTCTCTCCTCTACATGCTTTGATTAGAGCTAATTGCTTTAGGATCCACCCTTACTGCCTACTTAACTCTGATTTGACTTAACCAACATCATGTTATATTTTCATAAACTACATATAATTAATTGAATTGTTGAATATCCCTCATAATTTCTCCACCTCATAAGGGGTTTAGATAACTTATATCTTAGTCGACCTGTCCTTACTTGGAATTATTTGACTTGTGTTGTCTTCTTATAGTTGAATTGAATTTGTGGAGTTGTTGTTTGTCTTGTTTTTTTTCCCCTGGTCAAGTTGTTCTTTCTACACTTAGTATTCCTTATCGTGAATATTCTTTGTGAAGGATGTTATACTGTTTCTTTATGAATTGAAGTTATTGTATTGATTCGTTCGTCGTACCTTGTGTCATTGTCATGATTGCTTTGTATTTGATGTGGTGATGTGTGAGTTTTCTGTCGTGCTATAATTGTTTTCTTTAGTTGTTGCACTGCATATTTACTTTGGGACTACAAACATATTTCAGGAGCTCCCACTGTACTGCATATTTACTTTGGGACTACGGACGTATTCCAGGAGATCCCCCTGTACTGCATATTTACTTTGAGACTACAGACGTATTCCGGAAGATCTCCCTGTACTGCACATTTACTTTGGGACTACAGACGTATTTCGGGAGTACCATTGTACTGCATATTTACTTTGGGACTACAGACGTATTCCGGGAGATCCCCCTGTACTTCTTATTTACTTTGAGAGTACAGACGTATACCGGGAGATCCCCCTATACTGCATATTTACTTTGGGACTACGGACGTATTCCGGCAGATCCCCCAGCACTGCATATTGTATTACAGGAGACCCTCTGTATTATGTAATGAATTCGGAACTAAGGACGGGATCCCGGTAGATTTTACGAAAGGAATTATGTCTAAAAGTCAATTATTTGGAAAGTCCAATTTGAAAAACAATTATCTTGAAAAAAACTATGTTTTTTAAGGACACTTTCTTTGGAAAAGTATTGAAAATCTTTGATCTTGAAGAAAACTATGTCTGAGAGAAATCCCTTGGAAAAATTATATTTCAAAAGAATTTCCCCTTTAAAAGGATATTTCCTTAAAGTTTTCAATATAGAAAATCGGGTGAAAGTTTACACCCGAAGATTTGACCATCTTAATGGTATTTGTGGCTAAGGCCCTTGTGTGGAGACTAATTCAGTGTTGAGTTACTACTTGTCCTTACTGTGTTTTGATTTCCGGACTTGGGTTGTGTTCCCGTCCATCCATTCTGTGTATTATTATGATCCGTCGTTATTTGTTGTATTTCCTTCCGCATTGTAGTTGTTATGTTGTTAACTATATTGTGTAGTCATTAGATAGATGCCATGTCCTGTCATTCCTATATTTATGCTTATTCAGTTTATTAGACCAGTGGGTGTCTTGACTAGTCCTCGTCACTACTTCACTGGGGTTAGTCTTGATACTTACTGGGAACCGCATTCATGTGCTTATTCTACACTTCTGCAAATTTTTTTTGTGTAGATCCAGGTATCGATTGTTAGTAGTTGTGCAGTTTCTTGCTGAGGAAACTCAAGGGAAACCTGTCGTCACATTCGCAGGCTTCAAAGTCACCTTCCTACTCTGTATTTATGTTGTTTTACTTACTTCCGAACAATTTATTTAGAAGTTGTAGTAACTCCTTATAACTTGTACTACCAGTTTTGGAAAATTGTAATTTTGTGAAGATCTCTATATCGAGACTGTTAAATATTCTTTATTTTACTTTTATTCAATAAACTTTAGGCTCACCTAGTCCTTAAGACTAGGTGCCATCACGATACCCAACGGAGGGAAATTTGGGTCGTGACAAGTATCAGAGCTCTAGGTTCATAGGTGCTACGAGTCATAAGAAAGTTTAGTAGAGTCTTGCAGATCGGTACGGAGACGTCTGTACTTATCTTCGAGAGGCTACGGAAATATTTGGACAATTTCACTTCCTTCATTCCTATCGTTCGAGTTCATTGATCTTGATGTTTGAAATTACCATTCCATTCTCTCACTGATGGTGAGGACACAAGATGAGGTTCTTGATGATATTGCCCCCGGGGCAGAGGTCGCTAGGGGCAGAGGCAGAAGTCGACAAGAAGCACGTACCGCAGCTAGGGAACCTACCAGAGCAGCCGTGGAGGAGCCGCCAGTAGTCCTATTTAAAGAATAGCTACCGGAGACGCCTGTTGTTACGCTCGGACTTCAGGAGACCTGGGCACAATTTATTATTATGGGTAGATTGACTCATGCGGGATTGATTCTAGTGCATCGACTACTCCACAGATCAGGGGAGGTGTTCAGACTCCCACTGTCTACACTCCAAAGCAGCGAGATCATGTTTGTCAGGTTCCAGTTGTTATGGCAGCACAACATGTGGTTTCATTTCAGCCCATGGTTAGGGCAGCGTCATCGGAGGAAGGACAACTTAGACTTGAGAGGTACAGGAAGTACCACCCTCCTATATTTCAGTAGATTGGTGATAGGTGATGCCCAGGGTTTTCTAGAGGAGTGTCACTGCATTTTTCATACTATGGGTATTGTTGAGTCGAGAGGGGTTGCTTTTGTCATGTCTCAGTTCATAGGAGTGGTTTGTCACCGGTGGCGAGCATATGAGTTGGGTAGCCCAGCCGAGTCAGCTTCACTTACATGGGTTTCAGAGATGTTTTTAAGGGAGTTTGCACCTCAGTTCCTTCGAGATGCACGACGCACGGAGTTTAAGTTGCGTGAGGGCGTCGTGTCACTATTGGCGTATGCCATCAGATTTAGTGAGTTGGCCAGGTATGCACCTCCCTTGGTTGCTTCAGTTAGGGGATGAGTCCGAAGATTCATTGAGGGGCTCATGCAGGGTATTTGGTTCAGCATGACCTGACAGTTGGAGGCAGGTTTCTAGTTTCAGCAGGCGGTAGGGATTTCTCACCGGTTAGAGGGCATGTGGGACCGACCGGGAGTGGGAGGACAAACGAGTTCAGGAGAGAGAGTGCAGGGAGGCGAGGAGGAATCATAGACCGAAGATATCTAATGGTATTTATTATGGAGGCAGGGTTGGACACGATAGAGGTTTGTGGGTCAGCCAGTTCAGTTGCATTACCGGCTTCGTATGGAGTTTCAGGTACTCACCGATCTCAGAGTACTCGTATTACGCAGTTTCCATAGCCATGTTAGCTGGGAGGTTGTTTTGAGTGTGGGGACACCAGTCATAGGGTGAGAGATCGTCCCAGGATTCAGGCAGGTCTGTCACAGCAGGGTATTCATGTGAGTAGAGGGCGCCCCAGGGGGGGAGGCCTGGCCCATTGATGTGTTTCGTATAGTAGGCTAGAGGCCACTGTGCCAGATATTATTATACATGTATGTTTTCATCTGTTACAGAGGGGCACCGTTTGTATTTCATTATATTTATGCTAGTTAGGACAAATCCCTTATTTGCCGCTTCATTTATGAGTGAGTTTCATGATTTGCAATCTATGTTCATGTTTACTCATGTTGGGAGATTCTATGAGTGGTAACACATGTCTATCGTTGTTTTCATTCATCATTAAGAGTGTTGAGAGTATAAGTGAGTCCTTGTTGTCCATCATGGTAAGCTTTATGTGATTTTTCCTAAGTATTTTGCTTATGAGCTGTGATTTGATACTTTATCGAGGTGTGAGTTAAGTGAGCATTATGATTTTTATCAACCAAGACGAGTTAGTGGGAGATTTCAAACGGTATTATATTTTTGGTATGTGATTTAGAGTTGAGGACGAGGTCCTTGTGAGATTTTCAGATTCGATATGTTTGGATCGAGCTGAGTACCACGATGGAAATTTTATCAGTATGGAATGCTTATGATTTGTTTATATGTTTTCATTCTTCCCTTGTTGTACCAGTTGTGGGTCAGTACTGGTAGAGAGTAGTGCCTGTCGAGCTTGTTTGATAGTTCCCCTTATGTGTTTCTCTTTTCATATGCAGTCATTTTCGTTATATGCTTCTTGAGTTTCAGCTTGCGAGATGTGTTTCCGGTAGTTTTAGTTGTGGCTGGTGATTCGGGTGTCTAATAATGAGGTCTTCATGCTTATTGCATCATTATCAATAATATGGGGCTTGGAAACAGAGTTCTTTCAAATGTGAGGCTAATTGCCAATGGTGAGTTGATTTCGGGCAGCTATTGTGATCAAAATTATTATTATGAGCCAATGTGTGGTGTGCTATATCGTGGGGTCATACCTCGTGGGGGGAAGTCATGAGGTTATGCAGATGGTTGAGGCTGATGCCGGATATGGATTTAGGCTCGGGTCTTTTGAAAATGAGTAGAAGGTGAGAAATTGAGATATGGGGCTGGACGATGGTGATGGGAAGTCTATATAGTAGTTGTGAATGTGTCATCAGGCTTATGTAGGTTGGGGGGACGTGGGATCACCCGCGGGTGTGTGTTGGAAGTGTGCAATAAGAGATTGGATGAGTTCGAGGTGAGTCTTGGCATGTTCGAGGACGAACGTTGTTTTAAGAGGGGGAGAATGTAACGACCCGACCGATCATTTTAAGAATTTAAGCTCCGTTCGGTGGCGTAAGGTCTTGAACAACTTCACATTGTGTATATCAACCTGCGTGCGTGGTTGAATTCAACAGCTTTGTATAATGATTTTAGACTTAGGCGCGCACCAGGAATTGGTGTTGGTGGTCGGTAGGGTAATTTGAGGTAATTCGACGAAAGTTGGAAACTTGAGAAGTTTGACCACAATTGAGTTTTTGGGATATCGGGGTTGGAATTCGATTTTCGAGAGTTGGAGTAGCTCCGGGATGTTAATTGGGACTTGTCTGCAATATTTAGCGTCACTCCGGGTTGAATTAATAGGTTTCGGCTCGTGTTTTGATATTTGAAGATTTGAAAATTCATAAGTTTGATTTTTGGTTTGATTCGTGGTTTTGGTGTTGTTTTATGTGATTTAAAACATCGAGCGAGTCTGTGTTAGGTTATATGACTTGTTTGTGTGTTTAGACGGGGTCCCAGGGTCCTCGGGTGTGTTTCAGATGGGCTACGAACCAATTTCCTTCTATTTTTCACTTTCTCCATGCCTGCTTGTACTCCCTTCTATGCGATCGCATATGCATAGCCGCGATCACATAGTACGCTGTTGACCCTCCCCATATTTCCTTCTTCACGTTCGCATATCACCTCAGGCGATCGCGTACTTACATTTTTGCCTTCTTCGCATTCACAACTCCCCTTCTGCGTTCGCATTGCCCAGCCGAACCAGCTGGTGAATTGCTTTTCCTCTTCCGCGATCCCATGCAACTGTGCGCGATCGCGTAATGCATTTTTGACAGTGGCTCTTTCACTTATATGTGATCGCATAAGTATGTTCGCAATTGCATAACACCTTTTGGCCATTACTTATTTTTCTTCTACGCGATTGCATCCCTCCTCGCACGATCGCAATGCTTAAAAATCTGGGCAGACAGATTATATTCCAAATTCGAGGGTTGAGTCTTTTTTATAACATTTTGACTTTTAGAGCTCGGTTCTTGGCTATTTTTGAAGGGTTTTTTTCACGAAATTCGATTGAGTAATTGTTCTTCAACTAGAATTAAATATATTCCATGAATTAGTCGTTGTTTTTATCATTTCATTTGTGTTTTGAGTTGAGGAAAAGGCTGATTTTGAAAGAAAATTTATAAAATGAAAAATCGTGATTTGAGGAACCAAATTGTATTGGATTTTGTTAAATTTTGTATGGTTGAACTCGTATTGGATTGGGTATTCGAATTTTTGTAAAATTTGACGGGTTTTGAGGTGGGGGTCCGGGGGTCGACTTTTGGGTCGATTTTTATATTTTTGTAAAGATTGGAACTTTATTAACTGGAATAGTTCCTTACAAGTTTTATGTGTATTTTGAAGTTTTTTTTTGTTGATTTTGAGCCGTCCGGAGGTCTTTTCGCCCGAGAAATTCATTTTAGAGTACTGGGTTGGCGTCTTTGAGGTAAGTATCTTGCCTAACCTTGTGTTGGAAAATACACCTTAGGATTTGAGTCTTCTATGTTGATTGTAGTCCATGTACGCGAGGTGACGAGTATGTGCTCGGACTTATTTGTAGAAGGTTGACCTTTTAGGGCTCATAGGTCCTTATATTTGCCTTGTATGAAGTTGTCCTTGATACGCTTGAGTCCTTATTTGCTAATCTCTTCTCCACATGCTTTGATTAGAGCTAATTGCTTTAGGATCCACCCTCACTGCCTACTTGACTCTGATTTGACTTAACCAAAGGTTTTACCTCTCTGTCATCATGCTATATTTTCATAAACTACCTATAATTAATTGAATTGTTGAATATCCCTCATAATTTCTCTACCTCATAAGGGGTTTAGATAACTTATATCTTAGTCGACCTGTCCTTACTTGGAATTATTTGACTTGTGTTGTCTTCTTATAGTTGAATTGAATTTGTGGAGTTGTTGCTTGTCTTGTTTTTTTTCCCCTGGTCAAGTTGTTCTTTCTACACTTAGTATTCCTTATCGTGAATATTCTTTGTGAAGGATGTTATATAGTTTCTTTATGAATTGAAGTTCTTGTATTGATTTGTTCGCCGTACCTTGTGTCATTGTCATGATTTCTTTGTATTTGATGTGGTGATGTGTGAGTTTTCTGTCGTGCTATAATTGTTGTCTTTGGTTGTTGCACTGCATATTTACTTTGGGACTACATACGTATTCCGGGAGACCCCCCTGTACTGCATATTTTCTTTGGGACTACGGACGTATTCTGGGAGATCCCCTTGTACTGCATATTTACTTTGGGACAACAGACGTATTCCGGGAGATCCCCATGTACTGCATATTAACTTGGGACTACGGACGTATTCCGGGAGATCCCCTTGTACTGCTTATTTACTTTGGGACTACAGACGTATTCCAGGAGATTTCCCTGTACTGCATATTTACTTTGTGACTACAGACGTATTACGGGAGATCCCCCCAGCACTGCATATCATTTTGGAACTTCACACGTATTCCTGGAGATCCTCTGTATTATGTGATGAATTCAGAACTACGGGACGGGATCCCGGTAGATTTCACCAAAGAAATTATGTTTGAAAGACAATTATTTGGAAAGTCCAATTTGAAAAACAATTATCTTGAAAAAAAACTATATTTTAAGGACACTTTCTTTGGAAAAGTATATTTGAAAAGCTTTGATCTTGAAGAAAATTATGCCTAAGAGAAATCTATTGGGAAAATTATATTTCAAAAGGATTTTCCCTTTAAAAAGGATATTTCCTTAAAGTTTTCAATATAGAAAATTGCGGGTGAATGTTTACACTTGAAGATTTGACAATTTTAATGGTATTTGTGGCTAAGGCCCTTGTGTGGAGACTAATGCAGTGTTGAGTTACTACTTTTTCTTACTGTGTCTTGATTTCCAGACATGGGTTGTGTTCCCGTACAACCATTATGTGTATTATTATGATGCTCTGTCGTTATTTGTTGTACTTCCTTCTGCATTGTAGTTGTTATGTTGTTAACTATATTGTGTAGTCATTAGATGGATGTCACTACTTTATTGAGGTTAGTCTTGATACTTACTGGGTACCGCTGTGGTTTGCTCATTCTACACTTCTGCACATTTTCTTGTGCAGATTCAGGTAGCGATCGTTAGTAGCTGTGCGGTTTCTTGCTGAGGAGACTCAAGGAAAACCTGTTGTCGTGTTCGCAGGCTTCAGAGTCACCTTCTTATTCCGTATTTATTCTGTTTTACTTACTTCCACACAATTGTATTTAGAGGTTGTAGTAACTGTAAAGAACTTATGACTTGTACTACCAGTTTTCGAAAATTGTAATTTTGTGAAGATCTCTGTATCGAGACTGTTAAATATTTTTTATTTTACTATTATTCAATAAAATTTCAGCTCACATTGTCCTTAAGACTAGGTGCCATCACGATACCCAACGGGAGGGAAATTTGGGTAGTGACGTTTCTCTTATTTGGTAAATCAATATAATTCAGTTCTTTAGGTTGTAACGGTTTAGAAATAGAATCAACAACAAAAAGACATTAACCATTATAGCCGAAGAGAAATAACATTTATTATGACTAATAACACATTTATCAATATCATGAAAAACAATGTCATAACCATCTCTCGTAGCTACAAATCGAAATTAAATTCCTTCTAATGGACGGTACATAGAATGTGTCCTCTAAAGTTAATAGATTTTGTTACTACCAAATTAAATACTAATATTTCCTAATGCTAAAGTTGGGGTTGCTAAACCATCTCCTTGATAAACATTGATTTCTCCTCAACTTAGCCATCACGTTACCTGAAACCCATACAAATAAGTGCAAACACGATTAGTGGCTCCAGAATCTACACACCATGCCATGGTAGAAACAGCCGCTAAAAGAATTTCTATGACAAGTAGATGTAAATGACCTGGTTTATTATTCAGCTTGGCCAGATAAGTTGTACACTGCTTCTTGTGATGCCCAGGCTTCTTGAAGTGATAACACTTACCCGTAGGCTTTTTTCACACCAGTAGTTGCGTCTCTAACAAAGGGTTTTTAAGACTTTTTCTTCTTCTCCACCCTCTTGGCTTAGAAGAAGAACCTATCTAAAAATTTGGTGCCATGGGAGGAGCTGATTGATAGTAGTCTTTGCCGACTGCAACTTATTCACCAATTTCGCAAGTGATAATTCATTTTGTTCATATTATATAATTCAAGTGAAACTGCTTAAAACATTCAGGCAGAGTCTGAAGGATTATCTCAACCTGCGTATCCTTATCAATGTTTGCTCCAAGGACCTCTAGTTCATTCAGAAGACTCATCATCTTTAGAAAATGGTCCGTAATAGATGAACCTTCAACCATTTTGGTATGTAGAAGAGCTTTCATGGCAGTCTTTTTAGCCGCACGATTATGATCTCCAAACATCTCATTTAGATTTTCTAGGATGTCATAAGCAGACTCCATAGACTGATGTTGATGTTGCAGAACACTCGATATAGATGCCAGAATGTAGCACCACACCGTCTCTTCCGTCTTAACCGATTTTGGTAAGCTTTATGTTCATCATTCGTAGCATCTTCTTCGGGTTTTTCTGGACACACCTCATCGAGCATAAATTTGTACTCTTCATCAATTAGGACAATATCCAAGATTCATTTCCAATAAATATAATTCAGACCCTCAAGTTTGTTTTGAGTAATAATAGAAATAAGGAGATTGAAAGCAATAATTGTTAATCTAAGAGACAATTAAATAAATAGATCAAAATCAGTCATGTTCTATTGAATATTAAAATTCAAAACACACTACGTACGTATAATCCATTCACTTTGAACAACATGTTTCGATGGAAAAAGAGCTATTCTTGCAATATACATATGTAATGACAGATTATTCACTCCATGAATTTAAACATGCCTTACTCGGACGGAGAGTAAACTATTAATTTAAGTCAAGTAAATATAAATATTCAATACACTAGTCTCGTTGAACCAACATGCACACTCAGACGAAGAGCAAATACACGTAATAAACAACCAGTTTTACCTAGTGATTACCTAGTGCATTGACCACTGGGCCGTTTCGCATGGACCTACCAAACTTCAGGTCAATCGGAGTTCGTCAACATGTTGACCTCCAATTTTCTGACCAATTCGGTAAAACTGGTGTTTTGCGTTTTCCTCGGATTAACAAAATTTCTATATTATTCCAATTAAATATCATTAATAATAAACATAATCACATGATTTTTAGAATAATCAAAATTCTCGAAATAGCATAAAGCAGTGCAGTTTTACAGAAAAACATTATTTGAATGATTTAAAAACTGGCATATCAACATGATGCTCCTTTTTCATGTTCATCCTAGTTATCTAATTAGATGTGAGTAGGATATGATACCAATTGTTGGATTATATATCGCAGCGGGAGAAATCTCAGTATCATATTAACGTGTAAATTAAACAATTAGCACATATGGAGATTATACGAGTTACCTCTTGAAGCGTGAACAAGCAGACTAGTCTCGGTCTCCAGTTTCAGAGTAACAAGACCGCGACCTTAGCAAAACATCTCACAGTCTTCTACTGTTACCCAAATAATATTGGGAAAGAGAGAATTTCGGGTGGACAAAATTACAAGGAAAAAAAATGAGAGCCAAATGGCCAGCCCTATATGAAATATATATATCGCCACATTTTTAGGGTAAAACCCTTTTCCAAAAAGTTTTCTTTTTCCCCAAAGGTAAGTTTTCCTTTATTTGCTATTATTAGGGCACAGTAGGGACCACAAAATAGTAAGGCCCCGTAAAATTTTACCTAGAAAACCGGTACTTCGGACCTTTTGGATTGAACACCCTACAGACTTAGAAGAAAATGTTCGTGAAAGAGTGCGTGTATGCGGCCCAAAATGCAATCGCATAATTGCTATGCGGCGCATAATCCATTACATATCTGCCTTGGAGTTTTGCGAGGGGAGTTCTGCGGCGCATTATGCGACCGCAAAACAAGTATGTGGGCCGCATAATGGCTTCCGCATAATCGATCAGATGTTCCACCTGGCTGAGCTCATTTCTGCGGCATCTTTGCGGACAACATATCTGTTATGCGATCGGATATGCGATCACATACATGTGTCGGGGAACCCTTTTTGTCATTTTAAAAACCGACCCAATATAATTAAAATACGTCTTCTTGATCAGTTAGAATCATTTTCTACTACATTTTAGAGTAAGAGAGAGAAAGTTCTAAGGGGAGCAAGCTAACTAACACCCAAAATCCACCAATTTGTGCTAAGTTTTTGAAGAGTATCAAGAAAGCTTTCAGATTGCAGGTAAGAATCTAAGCTTAACCCAGTAATTGTTGAATATATTCTAAAGATTAGTAACTGCTTAGATAATTCATGGGCTTGGGGTAAATTTTCTTGCATGCATGGGTGGTGAGGGGGATTAGGATCAATGTAGGCTAATAATGGCTAAGGATGGGGAATGGGATGGTATAACCTACCATAAAAGAGCCACAAGACCTTAATGAACACATGTTGTACGATAAAATGCTCAAGTGTGCTAGAAATTATGATTGATTTCCTAATCTTGGTTCCATTTGTCACCTTACCAAATAGATTGAGATTGCTACGAGTTCCGGATAATTTTAGAGCTTAAAGAAGCGTAATTGAGCTATGTTGGCTAAACATTATCTCTCGGAATGGAATTCCGTAATGTCTTCCATATGTTTAAGTATAATTTATTCAAAATTTCTAATTTCTACATTTCGGGTCATCCCCTATGAACTATAAACTTTATTATTCCGAATGAGGTTGTTGACGAAAGATAGAGGTTTAAAGTATGGTTGCTTATTAATATAGTATGTCTTTGAGTCGTATTCTAAATGAACACTAGTATACCAATTGGGTGAGGAAAACTCGATACGCTCAATACTCCTAGTCGTTCCTGCTTGTACTTGATGACTTAATTGAATATGTATCGTGGATGATAATCCATAAAGAGTAATTCAAGGATAATTGGTGTACTTCTTTTTGTGACTTTGATGTGTGCCTTTATTGTTGGTCCTCTGTGCTTAAAGTCCCATTATTAACGAACTTGAGGTATATGATTTCTTGAATGTTCTATATGTTGGCATTTGGTGGTGATCCTTGGAATTAAATGAAGTGAAAATATGGAATATAAACAAAATTCGGCCATAGTGCCTTGAATAATGACACTTGCGAAAGGCCTAGAGAGCCAAGGAAATATTGTTATTGTGAGAGGTTAAAAATGCTAATAAAATATTTGAATAATATAAAATAGTCTGAGATGAATACCTTACGGTATATGTATATGTGTTACCTTTGGGTGCAAATCCATATAAAAATATTCTTCTTGGGAGATCGATAGTCACCGAGGAAGGGTAGGTTAAAATAACCTAACCCCGAACCTACACGTGGCGGTGTAGGGTGCATTGTGGAAATTATTCCCCTTAACTGGGATGAGACTAGTGCGATGAAATTGTTCCCCTTTATTGGCAAGAGATGAGGACACTGCCTCCTCATATGCCCGAACTCTCCAAACACATAACAGCTCCATGGAGCTGCAGACTGGGACTGAAATGAATCCCTAGCACCAGAATGGCCACTAGGAGAACCATGCATAGAAGAACCCTGAGCTGATGGTGCTCGAGCTGCGCTCTTGGCTGGAAGGACACCGAATGAAGAATGTCATGGCTGAAAACCGCGGGGACCATGCCCTGAAGATGCACCACTATAGGATTGGCGGCCTGACCGAGGAGGCCTGAATGAACCACCTGATCCATGAGGCACCTGATATTTCCCCTACCATGCTGAAACTGCACCCTAGAAAGAGCACCACTAGAACCACCTGATCCATGAAGCCTCTTGGCCTCCCTCTCTACCCGCTCCTGACAGCGAACCGACTCAATATCTCGAGCAATATCAACAACCGGCTCGAATGTAGCATCTGATACTCTCTCCCGTGTCATGAAAAGGTAGAGCTGATAAGTAAGGCCATCTATAAACCTCCTAATCCACTCCCTATCAGTAGGGACAAACTCGGTGGAATGACGAGCCAACTCCGAAAACTGCATCTCGTACTGCGTCACTGATAGCTTTCCCTGACGCAGCTGCTCAAAAGGCCTGCGTTGCTCCTCCCTGTGTAACTGGGGTACATACTTCTCCAAAAAGATTGTAGAGAACTGCTTCCAGGTGAGGGGTGTTGAACCAACAGGCCTACCCCTCAAAAGACTCCCACCAAGTGAAAGCAGCACCAGAAAACCGAAATGTAGCAAATGAGACCCCACTAGTATCCAAAATCCTAGCAGTACGCAGCATCCTCTGGAACTTATCTAGAAAACGCTGGGCATCCTCGCCCTCAGCACCACTGAATGTCGGAGGCTGCAGTCTACTAAACCTCTCCAGTATACGCTGCTCGTCCTCTGGCATAACTGGAACCACGAAGTCCAGAACTGGAGCAACCGGCGGGGTTGGAACCGCCCACGGTGTCTGCTAGCCCAGAGTAGCCTGCTCAGGTGTCCTGGCAACTGGAGTCTTATTGCCTCCCCCGGCATGAGAAGTAGCGGCAACTGCCTGAGCAAAGGTGGTACACACCATGAAGATCTGGGCCAAGGTCTCCTGACCACCTGGAATAACAATAGGCACTGCCGATGCTTGAGCTTGTCCAGCTGGAGTATCTATGGTGAGAACCTGATCCTGAAAAGTAGGGGGATCAACTGATACTTCCCTGGTTGCCGAACGGGGTGGCCCCTACCTCTACCACGGCCTCGAACCCTCGCTGGTCTAGTTGGTGGCTGATCGCACTGATCGGTGGTGCGAGTCCTCACCATATGTGAGAGAATGAAATAACATAAGATTAGATTTCCAGAACCAATCAAATGGCATGAAAGAATTCAAGAAAAATGAGATTGTTCCTAAGGGTTTTCTAGCCTCTCGAAGATAAGTACAGACGTCTCCGTACCGATATGCAAGACTCTACTAGACCTGCTCATGAACGTTAAGTCCTATGTAACCTATGCTCTGATACCAACTTTTCACGACCCCAAATCCTAAGCACGCCGTGTCGGCACGTCATGGAACTAGGCTAGCCAACCATTTCAGATTATCAATATATCCCATAAATATCCCCAAATACACACTTCCTCAAAACTTGGAGTCAACTGTCATGGGCATCTAAGACTGAAAATACAATGTACAACAGTGACTTGCTACAACAACAATCTGAGGTACAAAAGACCAAAAGAAACTATAAACTGAGGGAAGGAAAGAAGGTGAGCTGGGGACGCTGAGCAGCTACCTCAATCCTCGAACAACTCCAAACTCGTCCGGAAATCAACTAGTAAGATGGTCCGATACCTGGATCTGCACACAGAGGTGCAGGGAGTAACGTGAGTACGCCAACTCAGTAAATAATCAATGTAACTAAAAACTTGAGTGTAGTGACGAGCAATTTAAATCATGTAAACCCATATAGTGAATAATAGTGGAAATGAACAAATCAAATCAGGAATCTACAATTCCGAATATTTCATAAAACTCCGATTTCCATTTAAAAAATCTTGTATGAAAACATTTGTCCAACATTTGATTATCAGGGGCTCAGTGTAAAGAAGAGTGGAAACAGTATTTTCATGAAATATAAGCCCTGCGACACAGTATCACTCACAAAAAAGCCTCTCGGCAAGCCTCTCAGTCACTCGGGACTCCACTATCAGTATTTCATGCTCTCACTTCACACTCGTACTCAGTAAGTACCATGAACACACACAACTGTTGCGGCGGGCAGCCCGCTCCACTACATTTAGATATATATTTATACTACCGCGGCGTGCAGCCCGATCCATATATATAACATATATTTATACTGCGGCATGCATCCCGATCCATATAATAGTCAACTGCGCTCATTAGCGGTGTACAAACTCCTGGAGGGGCTCTTTCAGCCCAAGCGCTATATCTGCTGCGGCGTGCAGCCCGATCCAGTATGTTTATTGTTGCGGCGTGCATCCCGTTCCATATATATCATATATTATATATTGATGTGGCGCGCAGCCCGTCCCATAACTATCCTCACATACTTGGCGCTCGTCCTGACACATATATACTGATGCGGCATGCAGCCCGATCCATAGCTATCCTCACATACTCGGCTCTCGGCCTGACTCAGTTACCCTCACAAGCCATTTTGGGCAATTTATCTCGACTTACGGGACTCGGCCCAAAATACTTTTCATAGTTTTCAAAGTTGTGTGATAACAATAAAAATAACAACAAGTAGGAAAGAATGACTTAGTTCACAATTTACTAACATGATAGTGGTAGAATAGTGTAAAAGTACCCCTTGAGGGTCTAAACAGGTCGGCACAAGGCCCCAAACATGGCTCACAGCCCATAACAATTATAAACTTCTAAAAGATAGGATGTCAAAAGGTTTCAAATCGAATACGTGGCTTAATAGTTACTACGAGATGGACCGAGTCACAATCCCTATCGTTGCACGCCCCCACGCTCGTCATCTAGCATGTGCATCACTTTATTTATCAACACATGATCAAATAACGGGGTGTCATACCCTCAGGTTTAGAGTTACAATCGTTACTTACCTCAAAATAGCCCAAAAGCTACTCCGCGATGCGCTTGCCCCTCAAATTGGCTCCCAAATGCTCCGAATCTAACCAGTACCGGATTAGCATCATCAATATACGCTAACGGAACAAAACTCAATCGAAAAATACAAATTTTTACATAATTCTCGAAATTCGGCCAAACCCGAGCCCCAGGCCCACTTCTTGGAATTCGATAAAATTTACATCACTAGAATCCTCGACCTTCCACGATTCTATACATACCAAGAACACCAAAATCGGACCACAATTTCCCACTCAATTACTCAAAAGAAAATTCCAATCCCATGCAGCTAACCTCCCCAAATTTGGGTTTAATTTCAACAATTTTCCGGTTTAATTACTTAGAAAACGATATAGAAATGAGTTATGAAGTTCAAAACCTTACCTCCAAGTGAGCCCCTTTGATTTCTTCTTCAAACCCTCTCAAATAGCTCTCAACTTGCTCAACAATGGAGGAAAAAAATGAGCTAATCTCGCAAATAGGGCCTTTAAAACATTCTGCCCAGCACTTAAAATCCCTTCACTGCGATCGCGACTCAACCCATGCGATCACGATGCACAGCCCAGATCACTATACATGATTGCATACCAGTACACGTGATCGCATAGAACAAATGACCAACCCACACACGCACCTCAGAACCTCTATGCGATCGCACCACAGCCCACGCGATCGCACTGCTTCAGCTGCTCAACCTATGCGATCGCAATCCTAACCACGCGATCGCATAGAAAAAAATGTCGGGACCACTCTTTTACTCTACGCGATCGCGGATGAATCCACGCGATCACAATGAAGAATTCACTGCTGCTAAAGCACCAGAAAACAACAGATTTCTTAAGGCCAAAAAGTGCCCGTTTGAGCATCCAAAATACACCCGAGGACCCCAGGACCTCAACCGATCATACCAAAATACCCCATAACATCATTCAAACTTAGTCGAGCCTTCGAAACACCAAAAATAACATGAAAACACCAAAATTACATCAAATTCAAGCCTATGAACTTTGAAACTTCTAAATTTCACCAATGATGCTGAAACCAACCAAAACACGTCTGATTGACCTAAAATCTTGCACACGTATCCAAAATGACATTACAAACTTGCTCCAATTTCTGGAATCCCATTCCGACCCGGATAGCCTATTTTCCACCGCCGACCGAAAATCGCCAAGAACTAACTTTCGCCAATTCAAGCCTAATTTATACACGGGACATCAAAACTTCATTCCGAACATACTCCTAAGTCCCAAATCACCTAAAGAAGTTATTTGAGCCATTAAATCTGCATTCCAAGGTCGTTTACCAATAAGTCAACTCTCAATTGACTTTTTTAACTATTAAGCTAATTTAGGACACTAAGTGTCTCAATTCTCACCACGACCACACCAAACCATCCGACCCAACACAACCTAAGCAGGCTAAGAAATATTTGATAAAATAGAAATGGGGGAAACGGGGCTAATCTCACGAAATGACCGGACGGGCCGTTACAAAGGTACCGGGTGCCCTTTGTGGCCCGTTGGTTTGGGTCGTGACATAAGTGGTATCATAGCAGTTCTGTCCTAGGGGTTCTATAAGTCGTGTCTAGTAAATTATTGTTTATGGGTGTGTTGTGCACCACACTTATAAGCAGGAGGCTACAATGCATTTAGGACTGTCACTTTTTCTTCTTACTCTAGATCATGCGGTAGAGCTCAGTTGTAAGAATTCAACCTCCTAAATTCTACTTTATTCGTAATACAATGATACCTACATCCATAAAGGCAGTTGGTAAGAGATTGAAAGTGGATGTGGAATAATTAAGTCAGAGGAACTCGATTTTGCATCATGCTTATGATGAGTAAATGTGAGGTCTTTAGCAGATCATGTGTGTACTAAGATGTGTAAGTTTATTGATAAGCATCTCTAAGGTAAGAATTATCTATCCACCAATATGGCAAAAATAAATAAGAGAATCAAAAGGTAGATACATGTTTCAGCAAGTAAAAAAAGCAATATGAAGAACGACACGAGGTACCTAGTTAATAAAGATTATCAGTATTTATAATCAGGTGGAGAATGTAAGTATTTTGAGTTACTTTCAATAGTAACAGAGATATATACAATTGACCATACATATCCCAATTATGCCCTATGGGATCTAACAAATATAATTTAAGAGAAGGATAGGATATCAGGATCCAGCTGAGGTTAGAGTAACCCAAAATTGTGGATTGGTTGTTATCATTAACTAACATTTCCGAAGGATAGTGCAAATGTGGTAATAGATCTCCTTGTGAGAGACCCATATGGTGAACTCTAGAATAGTATAGTCAGATACGAATACTAGAATATTCAGAAATTTCAGAAGATAGGCAGTGAGATCGTAGAAGTGATAAATATTTACCTTAGTATGACTCCATCCCCTAGTAACCAAAAAAAAGGAGAATGTTAGTCAACCCAAGAGCTAATAAGATGGTGCAAGGGGATCTAAAAGTGAAAGGTTGTTTTGTTGAAGTTTTTAGAATAAGGTAATCGAAAGAGATATTAGTGGGAGAATAAGAAGAGAGTAAATGAGGAGTAAGATGTGATAAATGTGTGATAATGGTAAATCAAATAATGACAGGATGAGAGAGTCTATAGAGAAGTGAAGGAAAAGATAAGAGGAGACATGCCTTGAGACAATAAAAGTATAATCCCTAAAGTCACCTTTCGAGAAATCAGTTGCCGAGTCCAACGTGATTACAAGAAGGAAAAGTTAGACCTCCGAGTAATAGAAGTTAGTATGGGCTAGTAAACATGAAAAAAAATCGAACATGAATTAGGGATAGAAATAATTGGTAATAGTTAGCATCGTTTCAGAGATCCTGTTTCGACAATAAAAGAATGAAAAATAGAAGAATAACCTTTAAAGGTCATTCACGAAGACGCTTCCCTAAAGCAAGCACTTCGCGCATAGTTGAGCTTAAGGGACTAAATGTGCCAGTTACACCAGGTGTCACCCTTGTGCGTAAGAAATTCAATTATCCCTAGTGTGGAAGGGTTACAGCAAGGCGAGTAATATGTCAGTGAGGATGTGAAATCAAATGCCAAAAATAAAGAGGTAACTATCGAATGGTAAAGGAAGAATGCGGTAAAAAGGCAAAAGGAATGAGATTGCATTTATTCAGATCCTATAGATTTAATATGACTCCAACACATTATTCAAGCATGACGCCCGGGAGAATCAATAAAGGTTTTGCATTGCACAATATTGGTAAATAAGTGGGAATGAACACTTGATACATAAGGATCCCGTACGAGAGGTAAGTTAAGACAAAAGACATAACCCAAGAGGCTTACATAAAATACAGATATGGGAGTGGACCAATGGGTAGTCTGTAGTTGATCTAAGAAGAGGCTAGTTATGGCTAGATAGGAGGATACAGACAAATCAGTAGATCATGAAAAATAAACGTAGTGAAGCCCAGCATAGGAAATTCAGTCTCTCAAATATGACATCGTCATCCTCGAGAAATACTCTGATAGGAGTTGGGGTAGTAGAAGGTACAATATAAGTGTTACAAAAATAAAGTTAGTGCCACTAGGGAGACAACTAAAATTTCAATTCAGAAGCAACCCTACGAGCACAAGGGCGCGGAGGTAAGTAACTAAGGATAATGATAGGCGAGTAAGAACATCAGAAATAAAGTGGGGTATACAATGCAATAAGCTCGAAGCTTTACAAGAGTCAGAGGGTGTCCACTACGTGGTACTACGAAAGACTAGCTGAGGAAATAAGGAAGAACATAAGGATAGTGACCTAAAGAAGAAATGGTCTTGTAACAACAGTCTCACTATAATATTGTATTCACTCCATAAGTAAGTGGCACCTATCATGGCTAATGAAAAAAAAATCAGAAGTTGATAGTTGAGATCATATGAGTTACAGGGAACTCCAGTATTCGTGGGCACTAAGATAAGCCAAGTATCCATGTAGCAAGTGGCAGAACGACTAGGAAAAATAATTGCTTACATGTAAAGACAACAGAGAAGGCATAAAAGGAAATCTATGGTGCTAGCATGTTAAAAGGAAGGTTGCGAGTAGTATAAATAGATATGTGTAGGTCGCAAGCTAAAGTATGGTATAACAACAAGGTTTTAGCTAGACATGAGTAAGGATAAGAAAAGGTGAGTGAGAAGGTTATGAGAATAGGTAAGTCCTGGGGATTAAACCCATCACAACAAGAGAGGTGATGGTTTCCATAAAGTTATAAAAATCTCAGTATAGCATGAGTGAACTCAAAGGAGTTTAAAACTAGGATCACTTAGAAGAGACGGAATGCTACCCTAGTAGTAAAGTAAGGGTGTAATTGTGATAAATGATAAGAAGATGACGTTTAGGCATTTTATTGAGTAATGATTTTGAAAACAAGGATTTCATGTATGCGACCATTATGCGGTCCGCATACATGTTATGCGATCGCATAGTGCGTCGCATAACGCCCAAATTTTTGGAAAATTCATCTTTCAAATTCCGGGGTCCTTTTTTACTGAAAAATATGCCCGTTTTAAGAATTTCTACAGTTATAACAACTTGGGGACTTATTCAGGTATTATTTTAAACAATAAATTGTACGGTCTTTACATCCTTCCCCCCTTAAAATCATTCGTCCTCGAATGAGGATTTTGGAAATCATTTGGTTTTGAAAACATGATATGTAACTTCCAGATTTTCACTAACTCCAATATTTTCAGAAAATTTCGCCTGAGTTTCCTTTGTAATTAGGTCTATCTACATGTCAAAGAGCCCCTGAAACACATTTCCAAGCATCATTACACAATTTTTGTTATTCAATAACTTGCACGCAATGTTGTTACCTCAATAAATTGTATATATATTCAATCACTCTAACTACTACACATAGTTCTTTATTCTTATACCACAAACTTGCACATGATTCATATTCTTGCACATAACTTGGTCATTTTAATGAGTCCCATACAACCCAATCACCTCAATACACCATTTTCATTTCAATTAATCATTACCAACCTACATTACTATTAATCACTTGCCTAACACATAAGTTCCACAAAACTTTCATTTACTTCAAGGGTTGCACACTACCCAACTAGTAACAACAGGTTCAGTTTTAGCACACGTTGGGAAGTTACAACAATAAGGCAATTAGGAGAAAATGGGGTGTTTTTGCACAATACTGAACATAAAATATAATTTGCTTAGAGATGACAGTTCGCACGATCACTACTAGACTTATTCAAACAAATGGGGATAGTTTTCTTTCATTTCATTTTCCGCTTCCCACGTGGCTTTCTCAACGTGCTGACTTCGCCATAACACTTTAACTGAAGCAATTTCTCTGTTCCTCAATCTACAGACTTGTCCATCAAGAATAGCAACCGGAACCTCTTCATACGATAATTCTTCATTAACCTCAATAGTCTCAACTGGCACGATGGCTGATGGATCTCTAACCACTTTCTTCAACATAGACACATGGAACACCGGGTGCACTAATGACAATTCAGGGATAATTCCAACCTATAAGCCACTTGTCCTATCCTTTGAGCAATCCTATATGGCCCGACGTACCTTGGGCTCAATTTCCCATTCTTCCCAAACCGCACCACTACCTTCATGGGAGATACATTCAAGAATACCCAATCATCTACTTGGAATTCCATATCTCTTCGACGAACGTCCGCATAGGACTTTTGACGGCTCTGAGCAGTTTTCATCCTCTCATGAACGACTCTGACTTTTTCCAAAGCTTGGTGCACAAGATCTGGCCCTAACAATTCTGCTTCACCAACCTCGAACCACATTATCGGAGATCTACACCTTCTTCAATACAATGCCTCAAATAGGGCCATCTGAATACTAGCGTAAAAATTATTATTGTAAGGAAATTCGATAAGCGGAAAATAATCATCCCACCTACCTTTGCAGTCCAACACACAAGCCCGTAACATATCTTCAAGCGTGTGAATAGTCTGCTCTGCCTGACCATCAGTCTACGGATGGAAAGCAGTGCTGAGATTTACCTGAGTACCCAAACATTGCTTAAATTTCCTCCAAAAATTAGCCGTGAACTGTGCTCCTCGATCTGAGATAATAGAAACTGGAGTACCATGAAGCCTGACTATTTCCTTGATATACAACTGAGAGTATTGTTCTGCAGTATCGGTGGACTTGACTGGCAAGAAGTGAGTTGATTTCGTGAGTCGATCCACTATCATCCAAATCGAGTCGAACTTTCACTGAGTGCGAGGTAACCCTACCACTAAATCCATGTTGATCATTTCCCATTTCCACATTGGAATTTAAATAATCTGAGTTAAACCATCGGGCCTCTGATGCTCGGCCTTCACCTGCTGACAATTAATACATTTAGATACAAAGTTTGCCACACCTCTCTTCATACCGCTCCATCAATAAACTTCCCAGAGATCATGATACATTTTCGAAGAACCTGGGTGCATAGAAAACCTGGAATTGTGAGCCTTTGCCATTACCCTCTCCGAAAGATTATCCACATCTGGAACATATAGCCTTCCCTGGCACCGTAAAACACCATCATCGCTAGAGAGTGAAAATGCCGAAATCTTGTTATTCAAAACTGCCTCCTTCAACTGCGTTAACGCTGGATCCATACACTGCTTTTCCTTGACTTCCGCTGTGATGATTCTGCCCCATTATGCACCATAATATTTCCCTCGTCTGAGGTCGAGAAGACATACCCCTAGACTGGCCAATTGATAAATCCCCCGAGCTAAAGGCCTCTGGTCCACTTTCAAATGAGCCAAACTACCCATAGAATTCCGACTGAGAGCGTCGGCCACCACATTCACCTTCCCTGGATGGTACAAAATGTTCATATCATAATCCTTAAGATATTCTAACCATCGTCGCTGCCTTAAATTCAACTCCTTCTACATGGACCTCATACAAATAATGCCGCCAGATTTTTAATGCAAACACAATTTTTGCGAGTTCTAAATCATTCGTCGGATAATTCTTCTCGTGATTCTTGAGTTTCTTGGAAGCATAGGTTATAACCTTTCCATGTTGCATCATCACACATCCCAAACCAACCCTTGAAGCATCACACTAAACCACAACTCCCTCTATACCTTCTGGAAAAGTCAACACCGGTGCCGAAGTCAAACTTGATTTCAATTCCTGAAATCTCTTCTCACAAGCATCGGACCATTGGAACTTAATTGCTTTCTGCGTCAATTTAGTCAATGGGGAGGCGAGGGTAGAGAATCCCTCAACAAACCTCTGATAATACCCAACTAGACCCAAGAAACTAGGAACCTCTGTCGAAGTCGTTGGTCTAGGCCAATCCTTCACCGCTGTGATCTTCTGGGGATCAACCTTAATCCCTTCTCTGGAAAAAAAATGACCCAAAAATGCAACTGACTCCAACATAAATTCATATTTTGAGAACTTGGCATACAATTGGTGCTGATGAAGAGTCTACAGAATTGCCCTGAGGTGATTAGCATGATCCTCCTGACTTCGCGAGTAGACAAGAATGTCATCAATAAAAACAATCACGAAGGAGTCAAGAAACGGTTTGAAAACCCGATTCATATGATCCACCAAAGCCGCTTGGGCATTTGTCAGTCCAAAGGACATTACCAAAAATTCAAAATGGCCATAACGAGTTTTGAAGGTGGTCTTAGGAATATCCTGCTCCCTGATCTTCAACTGGTGATACCCAGACCGTAAATCAATTTTGGAGAAAAACATCGCACCTTGTAATTGGTCGAACAAATCATCTATCCGAGGCAATGGATACTTGTTTTTGATAGTGACTTTGTTGAGCTGCCGATAATCAATACACATCTTAAGCGACCCATCCTTCTTCCTGACGAAAAGAACCACAGCGCCCCACGGCGACACACTCGGCCGAATGAACCCCTTCTCTAATAAGCCTTTCAATTGCTCCTTTAACTCCCTCAACTCTGCTGGCGCCATTCTGTATTGTGGAATAGATATTGGCTGCGTATATGGCAATACATCAATCATGAATTCGATCTCTCTATCTGGTTAAATCCCTGGAAGCTTGTCAGAAAATACTTCAAGAAACTCATTCACGAGTGGGAAGGACTCGGGGGCAGACACTTCTGAAGTGGTGTCCCCAACCCAGACCAAATGATAAACACACCCCTTTTTAATAATCTTTGAGGCCTTAAGGTAGGAAATAAACCTACCATTTGGCACCACACCATTCCGTTTCCACTCAATAACTGACTCATTAGGAAACTCTAGCCTCATCATTCTGGTTCGGCTGTCGAGAATAGCAAAACACGAGTAAAGACAATCAATTCCCATGATAACATCAAAATCTACCATCCCAAGCTCGATAAGATCGGCCGTGGTATCTCGACCACACACCATGACAACATAATTTCTATAGACTCGCGAGGCTGTAATGGAATCACCAACATGAGTCGTCACAGAGAACGGCTCATGAAGCTGTTCGGGTTCTATCCCAAAACATGAAGCAATAAATGGGGTAACATATGACAAAGAGGACCCCGGGTCAATAAGAGCATAAACACCAAATGATTGAACAGTCAGAATACCTGTAATAACATCTGGAGAAGCCTCCGCACTCTGGCGACTACTCAAAGCATAGAAGCGACTGGGTCCACCTCTAGCCCGTACTCCACCCCTAACTGCACCACGCCCTGCTGGAGCTGGAGGATGCACTGAAGATGCAGCGACTGAAGAACCGGACGGATGAGCAAAACCACTACCCATGCCCTGACTGGGCGCACGACAATCTCGCTGAATATGACCTCTCACCCCACACCCCTAGAATACCGGAATATCTAGGTAACAAGGCTCAGTATGGAACCTCCCACAGTTAGGGCACGAAGCCCTCCTCTGCTGCTGGAACCTCCCTCCTGGACGACTGGACTGATGGAGTCTCCTACTGTCTGATCCTGGTCCCCAGCGACTGTTTCGCTGATAACGGTGCACTGATGGTGGTGCACTTGATGAAGACTGAGAATAAGACTGGGATGGCCCTGATGGTCCTCTCCCTTGAACTGGTCTCCCTCCTCCAATAGAACTCCTCGGCCCGCTGACCCGGCCCCTACTACTCTCCTTCTCCGACCTTATCTTAAATTTTCTAGCCTCCGTGGCCTGGGCGAATCCCACTATCTTACCATAATTCATGTCTTAGTGCAAGGTAGCTGTAGCAGCTTCATTCACAACCAAGGGACTGAGGCCTTGACCAAACCGTCGAACTCTGGCATCCATAGTCGATAATAACTGAGGAGCGTACTTGGACAATCTCATGAACTCCATGTGGTACTCCCACACACTCATATTACCCTGCTTGAGGACCTCAAACACCGTAGCATGGGCTTCCATAGTTTATTGATCCATGAAAGCATCAACGAACTCATCCCATCTCGCCGGAGGACTTACCTCCCCAGGGAAATTCTCCCACATCTCGAACCATGAATACGCTGCTCCCCACAGCCTGTAAGATGCTAACTCAACCCCCTCTGTCTCTGTAGCCTTCATAACTCGAAGCGTCTTGCACATCTCATCTAGAAAATCCTGCGGATCGGCCTCTAGATTAGTACCTGAGAACTCTGGAGGGGCCAACCGCAGAAACTAGTTGACTCTGGAACCGGCGGAATGCCCCTGTCCGCTAGAGGGCGCAGGGGCAGCATGAGATCTTTGGGCCTGAGCGACCCATCAACTGAGTCAACATATGAATAGCTCCCATGAGGTCCCCATCGGATGTACCGAGACCTGAAGCTAGAACCGAAGAAGGATCAGGAATATCAGCGGAAGGGGTTGCAGCACACTCCGCCGCAGCAGGAATAGGAACACTCTGGTCTGGAACAAAAAGGCCAGGTGGATTCAAGGTCGGGGATTCACTCTCACCGGCACCATCGGGTACAGAATTCACAGCCACACTTGGGGTGGCATTGGCCTCTAGACCGAGTCGAGCTCTCTTATTTGGTGCCATTACTGAAAACTTCGGAACAATGCACGAGTTAGACAAGGATATTTTTACTTTCCACTTCACTGCACGATATAGAATAACAATGAAAAGGATATTTCCTAAATGTCCATGTAGCCCCCTAATTATAGACGTGGTCAACAACACATCGATAAGAAGGGCTCTACTATACACGGCTCCGAGACATCCTAGGACACTTTAAAACCTTAGGCTCTGATACCAAGTTTCTCACGCCCGAAAATTGAGGGACACGACCGACGCTCAATCGGGTGGCCCCACTCAAACGGACCTGGATTTGCCTCACTTATCCCACGCATTACCCCGTGATTTCAATATACCTTATTCATGTGAATTAGCAATTTGAGATTTAACATAAAACTCCAAGTTAAATTCATTCCTACCTCTTATCATTAACTATGACACTAAATACTTGCAAGATACATACATACATACTTCTACCACGTGGACCACGATCGTCACTACCCAAAATACATATGTACAATACCCACGTTATGTATATGGAGCCTCTACGAGTGATAGGATTTCATGCACTACTTGCCGGAAACAAGGCTCCAGCTATACCTTACAATACAAAATAGACCCAAAAGAAGGTGACATGAACCATACATGGCCCCGAGAGGAAATGGGGCTCACCAATTCAACTGCGGAGTGGAGAGGAGGCACTACTGCCGGTGGACTGAATTACCTGTTGTAGAACCACCGACATTCATATAAGAAAATGTAGCGGCCTCGGAAAAAAGGGACGTTAGTATGGTGGAATAGTACTAGTATGTATGAACAAACTTTACTCTAAGTAAGATCAGCAATGCACAGATAAGAGACAGTAATAGAATCAGCAAGCATTTGCTCAGAAACAGAAACAATCAAAATCACAATTTCCACATATTTCTCCTTTTTCCTTTCCAGCAACACCATATTCAAGAATTTCATGGATTCTTCATTTCAACATGATCACATTCCATCCTTATTACCTCGGCCACCCTTATTACCTCACCCACTCTAATTTCTTCGCGTTGCGGCGCGCAACCCTATCCCACCAGACAATCATTTTTCATATCAACATTTTCAATTTACAATTCAATCCCAGAGAATTTCATCATATGGACACAATCTTAGTACAACCAATCACCCATACGATTTCAAGTCACAACAGATCTTTCCCAAAACAACGAGTCAAAATAAGATATTTCCACAATCAGTGTACTACGACTAAATCAACCACAATTCATGTTTATCATATCATTTCACAGCTCTTAGCACTTAGTCATATTCACATACTTGGGTTTGTTACCAATCTTTCATACCGGCATATTAGGGTACTTAATCAACCTTACACTTGGCAAAACATTCACAAGTAAATCACCTTTTCACAATTTCGAATAGCAAAATACATGAATTTCAGCTAGAGAGTCAGAAAGTAGGGCATCATGCCTCAACATATTTAGAACACCCAATTTATACATACTCAGAAAATTAACACATAGCGACTGTTCCGGCACCAACAAGGTGACTTTACGGAGATTAAAGTTAGCCATATATACCTAGGGTCGAAATTCCCTTTTAACTTTTACTCACAAACCACTGAACTGGCTAGTACCGTCAATCTAGTTCACAATTAAACATATTCAACTCAGAATTGGAAATCATGCATACAATTCGAACTCTTTTAATCATTTTATCGAATGCTAGGTGACCTCATTAGATTACCACCCCTTCTTTGTGAACGTTACCCCAACCCTCTTCCCTTTTTGCTAGATTAAGAAGTTTTACTCACATGCATATATGGGTTCGACCTCCATTTCCAAGAGCCACCCTATGTGTTTTATCCTTAATTAAAATCTGAGAACTTAGGGAAAATGGGGTGAAGACTTACCTCTTTGAGTGAAGAAGATGACACTAACTCAATAGATTCCGGGCTTGAGCGACTTTGAAGAATAAATTTTAATGAAAAAGAACTTTCCCTCTCAAGAACCCTCTCTCCCTTCTCTCTATTTTTTCTCATAAATCATTTAAAAATGAAAGGGAGGGGTGTTTTAATGAACTAGGGGTCGAGTTTTAAAATTAGAGAAATAGGAGCCCGACACCGGATTGCGATCAGGAATGCGATCGCATTCCTTACATGCGGTCCGCAGAATCGACCGCAGAATGGCCCTCAAGATGGGCCAACATTTAAAACACACTGTGTAGATGCGACCACTATGCGGTCTGCATGCTCTTTATGCAATCGCATAGTGCATCGCATAACCTCCCTCACCAAAATCAATGGGCAAGAATGCGACAACCATACCGTCAGCAGAACTAACATGCGATCGCATTTTGGACCGCATAGTTGTCCTCGAATTGTGTTGTGATTCTGCCCAGGTATGCAACCATTATTCGGTCTGCATACACATTATGACATTGCATAGTGCGTCGCATAATGCCCAAATTTCTGGAAAATTCATCTTTCAAATTCCGGGGTACTTTTTACTGAAAAATATGCCCGTTTTAAGAATTTTTACAGTTATAACAACTTGGGGACTTATTCGGGTATTATTTTAAACAATAAATTGTACGGGCCTTTACATTTGTTTCCATTTCATTAAGCCGTTTGTATATACGACGCCGAAGTAGAGAGATATTCACACTTTAGCGAGACTGTGCCAAGCAGCTCTCTATGGTACCCACATAGGCGGTTTAGATATGTTGATATGCATAAGATCCCTCGAACCCGTTTTAATTCATTTATTTGCAGTATCTTCATAACCTAGACACCTAAAAAACACTCTCTCAATATTATCTCATGATCCAAGACCCAAACAAAGGGCAAACAAAACAAAACAAGTGTCGGGAATCCCGTCGCGCTAGTAAGTTTCTTGTTCTTCTTGTTGTTGTTGATTTTTGGGTTGTTGCAGATCATGTGGGAGGTTGTTTTAAGTGGTTTAGGTTATTTAAAATACTCTCCCAAGGTTTTCATATCAACCCTAGTTTTTTTCAAGTCCTACAAATGGATTAAATTGTATTTCAACATCAAAAGTTAGTTCTAGTGAAGAACAACACCTCTTTGAGGCTGTGTTTCCATTGAGGATGGTTGTGGGTTGTGTTTGGCTGAAATTTCAAGTTTTTTGTACTTTATAAGGTGAGTATACAGACTACTAATTTTTCTTAAGATTTCTTGTATGTTGGTTAAGTTGTTAGGATGAAAACCTACAAGATAATACTGGGATTAGTTTAAGTCACTTCTATGGTGTTGTATTGCCATTGAGGGCTGTTGTAATCTAAATATAACTTGGATTTAGACTTGAATCTACTTTAGGAGGTATTTGTGTTGTGTTCTTTCATTTTCTTAAGGTTATCTTGATGTTGATTAAGTTAAATGGATGTACTAGACATGAACTAGTGAATAAAGTTTCTAATTTAAGATAGTTGGAGTTGTGGATTGTTTCCTTTATTATAAATGTATAGTATAAGGATGGAATCATTGATGAATGAATTTATTATCATGTTAATAATGCTTTTTAGTTAATGTAATAATTCTATAAGGGATGATATGGGTTATATGGATTCCAATCGGAGCTTGCCGCTCGTCGTGAAGTAGTTGTTGTTATATGGTGTATTGTTATTAATATTTATATGTTGATGGATTTCTCTGGCTGTTGTTGTTGGTATATGGTATTGGAGGAGCCTCTTGTTACAGGAGAGATGCTTCCCGACTTTACATAAACGAGCTACTAACTTAAGTCATAGACATAGCCTTTGCTCAACACAGATTTTGAATCTTCTTATGCTATGATAGATTGAGTTGAATTGTTTAAAGAGTTTCTTGGAAGGTATTAAGGACTAAAAATTTTTAAGGCATGTTAAGGCATTTACTTCTTTCTTTTGTCATGATCTAAAGTGAAGTGAACATAAACGATACGCTAATTCATAACGAATCTACTCCTAGAAACTAAGGTTGTCCATGTTGTTCTTCCCTTATAAAGTTATTCCAAGAAAGTATGTATAATCCTTGAATCATACTGAGATTCATATTGATGGTACGGGTGTCCATAATTTTAATCTAAGGTGCAACTACCTTACGTCACTTCGAAAGGTTTAAAGCGTGATTCCATGGGTCCGACATGTATTATATATAGTATCTATTTTACTCGACCGAGTCACGCTATAGTCGGGTGAGTACGACACCTATTGTGAAACCACTTATCAGTTAGGTTTACTGAGCTCCATGTTGTCGGGTACGATTGTACCGAGCCTTATAATGGTCGGGTACGTTTTTACCGAGTCCACTTCGAGGCCGGGTACGATACGATGATGATGATTCCCCCAAAGGTGTATGTTTTTAAATGTTTATCTATATATATGTATCATGCATTTCATGTCAGTAGCCCTCGGAGGTTCTCAGATACTACAAGTTGTATCTCCTCTATATCACTTTACATTATTGTTCTTATTTATGCTTTCCCGCCTTACATACTCGGTACTTTATTCGTACTGACATCCCTTTTGCATGGGGACGCAGTGTTTCATGCCCGCAGGTCCTGATAGATAGGTTGACAGTCCTCCTAGTATGTTATCAGCTTAGCGGAAGGTGTTGTTGCACTCCACTTGCTCCGGAGTTGCATATTTGGTCAGTATGATTGGGACATGTATTGACTGGTATGGCGGGGCCCTGTCCCGCCCTATATAAAATTATATGTACTCTTAGAGGATTGTAGACATATGTCTATATATTGATACTTGTATGGGCTTGCCGGCCTATGTTTTGAGTGTACAAATGATCATGACTGCCTTATAGGCCTGTATTTCGCATGTATATGCTTTTTATATAATGTTGGGTCATCCTATGTCTAGTATGCACTTATATTTTATTGTGGTTATCTCATGACAGCCCTTTTGGCACATTTACCCATGATAGTACGATAAGAAAGATATGTTGTGTTGGTACTCGGTTGAGTAAGGTACCGGATGCCCATCTTGGCTCTTTGGTTTGGGTCGTGACACGAAATGTATGTGTAGTCGGCTTGCTTAGTACCATGATAGGCGCCATCACGAAAGATTGGTTTTGTGCCCAATGTGATTCCAGCCCTTCAGGAGACTTTGGCCTAGATATTGACTGTTTGCACTAGACTTGCTTAGGTGGTTTCAGCTCAGGCCACCAGCCACTTCTCAGACCGGGGGAGGTTCTCACACTCCCGCCGCCCGTACTCTAGAAATGCAGGAACTTCACACGCTAGGGGTACTACCAGTCCAGCCGGTTGTAGCTGCTCAGGCCCAGGTGGTCCCTATTATGATTAATGATGAGTAGAGGAGACTGGAGAGATTGGGAGGCTTCAGCCTCCTTCATTTAGTAAGGCTGAGTCAGAGGATAATCAAGGCTTGTAGGAAAAGTGCCAGCGGATTCATCACACGGCTGGTATTCTGGAGACTAGTGGGGTCTCGTTCACTTCTTCTAAGTTCACTAGGGTTGCCTTTAAATGGTGGGAGTCTTATGAGAGGCGCAGGCCGGCCGGTGCAGCATAAATTTCATGGCAGGAGTTCTCGGTTCTCTTCTTGGAGAAGTTCGTACTGCAGTCTCGTAGGGATGAGATGCGTAGACAATTTGAGCAACTACGTCAGGAAGACATGCCTGTGACGCAGCACGAGATGAGGTTTTCTGAGTTGGCTCGTCATGCAATTTGGTTGGTCTCCACTGATAGGGAGAGGATTAGGAGGTTCATTGATGGTCTCACATATTAGATGCGGTTGCTTAGGAATAGGAAGAGAGTATCTAGTGCTACTTTCGATGGGGTGGGTGATATTTGCTCGGCAGATAGAGATGGTCCACAGTCAGGAGCGTGGTGAGCGATAGGCCAACTAGCCTCGTGGATTGGGTGGTTTCAGTTGTGTTCCTGCTGAGGTTCATTTCTACCACAGCAGAGGACATTCTTATAAGCACGCCCAAACGGCTCGTCCAGTTCACTATGGTGCATGATCCATCCATGGTTCATACGATGCTCATCATGGTCAGTCATCTCTTAGTGCTCTTCTAGATCGGTGTTTGTCACGTGAACTTTCAGTTCAGGGTTCATCTGTACCAGGTCCTTCTAATGGTTATTCTGGCTCACGAGGTCCACCTCAGTACTCACCGCCATTTGCAAGGAGGGGTTATTTTGAATGGGGAGATTTGAGCCACATATAGAGACATTGTCCCTGCCTTGAGGGAGGTTCAGCTTAGCAGACGAGTCAGACTATGACTTCAACACCAGTTACTTCACCGCCCACCCAGCCAGCTCGGGCTGGGGCTGAGTTAGCTAGAGGTCGCCCTAGAGGGGGAGGCCGATCAGGTGGCAGCCAGGACCTATTCCTAGCTATTCCTGCCAGACCATATGTTATTTCTTTAGATGCAGTGATCACATATATTGTCTCAGTATGCGACATATATGCTTCTAAATTATTTTACCCTGGTTCCACTTATTCGTACGTATCATCGTATTTTTCTCACTACTGGATATGCACCTTCTTATTTTCATATGTTTATGTATCTATGCCAGTGGGCAATACTATTATTGTGGACTATGTATATCGGTCGTGTGTAGTGACTATTGCGGGATCGGAGACTAGAGTTGATATCTTGTTGCTTAGTATGGTTGATTTCGATGTGATCTTGGGTATGGATTGGTTGTCTCCATGTCACATTGTTCTGGATTGTCATGCTAAGACCGTGACATTGGAGCTGTCGGGGTTGCCAAGGATCGAGTGGCGAGGTTCTCTAGACTATGTTCCTAGCAGGGTGATTTCATACTTGAAGGCCCGGCGGATGGTTTGGAAGGGTTGTTTATTTTATTTAGCCTTTGTGAGGGATGTTGGTGCTAATACTCATACTGTTGATTATATTCTGGTGGCATGAGACATTGTGGATGTGTTTCCTGCAAACCTGTTGGGTATGCCGCTAGACAGGGATATTGATTTTGGTATTGACTTTGTGTCCGACACTCAGCCCATTTTTATTCCTCTGTATCATATGGCACTAGGTGAATTGAAAGAATTGAAAGAGCAGCTTCAAAAACTTCTTGATAAGGGGTTTATTAGACCTAGTGTATCACCTTGGGGTGCACCATTTCTGTTTGTGAAGAAGAAGGATGGTACTATGCAGATGTTCATTGATTATAGAGAGCTGAACAAAGTTACAACCAAGAACAAGTATCTTTTGCCGCTCATTGATGATCTATTTAACAATCTTCAAGGAGCATGTTACATATCGTACCTAGAATTAGGATGTGCCGTAGTAAATCCACATGAGTTCGAAGGGATTGTGTCTATTAGGAGGTTAGAGGGTTTAAGACATTATTATTATGAGACCCTGTGAGTTTACAACCTTGATACTGTTAGATATTATGTAAGTATGGTATTTTCTTTTAAGTGGAATATTTTAGTAAGGGTTTTGTAAGTATAATTTTGGATAGTTACCATTATTACTATTTTCGGATATGGTAAATTATACACATAATATGACAATGTTTATGAGATTTCTTTATTGTAAAGATAGAAATGATATTTTCACAAGAAAACAAGGTTATCTTTTTACTATTTTAAGAATTAAGCGTACGAAAATTTGTATTCTTTATACGAGATTAGCAAAATTAAAAGTTGAGAAAATATATGTATTTTTACATAAATGTTTTAACGAAATAATAGTGTATGTATTGATTTTATATGGTATTATGATTCAGTATTTTGAAATTGTAATAGTAGTACTTTAGGATGAGGACAAGACTATCTTTGAGGTTATTAGCACTTATGATATTTAACAAGTGATAAGTAAAGTCGTGACGGTGAGAGGGTAAATGAGTTGAAGAAAATGAGGTTGGTCAAAGTTTGACATTTGGAGATAAAATATGGTTCAAGCTATAATACCCCGTATTTATGGACTAGTAATATATTACATGACCATGATAGTGAGGTTTATAAAGTATCTTAAAAATGAGTAGTATTTTAAGTAATTTGAGATAACTCTTAATTATGTGGGTAATTTGTTAATTATTGGTTTAATGGGATATTAGCAAGATAATAAAGAATCAATGGTGATTAATTAATGTTTTAGATAAGCCATGACATGGCAGATTTTTCTTTAGAAAGATTGTGACTCGTGTATTTATTAGAATATGTGGCATGATCATTGGGTGCTTATCATCGTCTAGGCAACTATATATGCTATTGCTTCACATTTTGGTGCCACAATATGGGAATTGAACATGCCTACTCCAACAGTTTGGTCGGAACATTTGTATAATGCTAATTCAGGTAAATATTCATGTTTTAATTCATGGAAAATGAATCTGCTTCAAGCCATCAAGTGCACATTCAGAAACTTAGGTTCATCAAATTATCATTCTTTATTTCGTTTTATGTTGACCTAATGTTATCGAAACATGAGATTTCGATTCTAAGGGAATACGGTAAAATCTTTCTTAAGAATATCATACAGATTTTTCCCTACTTCGATCCGTTGTTACACACTTTGTTGTGTTTGACATGTGTTGGAGGGATTGTCAAGAGAATCAACTCAGGTATGTTAAGGCTAATCTTTCTTTCTTTTGGCATGATCCAAGCAACGGGACGTAAACGTAATGTTATTCCATAAGTGGTTCTACTCTTAACAGTTAAGGATGTCTATGTTATTCATTCCTGTAAAGTAATATTCAAGAATGTCTAAGTATGTTCCTAAGTCCCTATTGAGGTATATTATTGAGATGTTAATATTTTTAATATAGTGATACATGCATCTTCATGCATATGCATTTATCACCAAGCTACGGCCGGTCGGGCAGTCACGCATTAACCACCGAGCTATGGCCGGTTGGGCAGTGACATATTTACCATTGTGCTAAGCCGGTTGGGCAGCCATGCATATTCATTTACCACCGTGCTACGCCCGGTTGGGTAGACATGCACTTACCGTCGGGCTACGGTCGGTCGGACAGGTATTACCGGTTGGACAGTTATATATCATTATTTACCACCGGTTGGGAAGTAATACATTTACCATCGTACGACGGTCGGTAAGGTAGTTACCTGTGATCAGTTGGGCAGTCATGCATCATACGATATGGATAATAGAGATAGTCTCAAGGAGGAACAATATATATATATATATATATATATATATATATATATATAT